>QTSX02007452.1:0-49385 GCA_014839935.2 Entomophthora muscae | reverse complement strand
TAAATGCACCCTGTATATGGTAGGGTGCTAAATACTTGTTTACAGGTAGTTGGTTTTAAAAAGAGTTTTTTGGGCAGAAAGATGTATCAAAACCTTGCCCTATACATAACTTGCCACCTTCACATAGATCAATTTAGGTTTCAAAATAAGTGATTGGATTTCTAAAACAAAATGCCTTAAAGTGTGACACATATGTATGTTTTGCACCTGATTTCTATTGGTATGATTCACATGTCCTACCATCATCAGGTGACTATATTTTATCAATTGTGGTGTGCAGATATGGTTAAACTATAAGGGAGAAGTGTTGTTTAAACTCTTGGTAGTCAACGGCATGAGGAAAAGGTAGGGCTGTGGCAGTTCTGAAATGATGGCTGATTTTTTATAAAGCAGCCATCCGTCTCAGATCCAGAAACTTTTCCAGAAAACTGTCTAGGGTACAATTTTCTGGAATCTTTCCATACACATCCACAGATGGATGTCTTTTTTGGGGGTTCAAAATAAAAATTATGTTTTTTCCTTCAAATTTTAAAATGAAAAATAATAATTCAGATTTGATTTCAATTTAACAATAAAATTCTATTGGATATCTATTTTTTATCCAGCTCGTCCCCAAAAAAAAGAAAGCCATCTTTGACCTTTCTCTGAGATTTCAGATTCCTCTAGGTAAGAGGAATCCAAAACCTGCAAATGTTACGGGTGCAACACACTGACTACAGCATTTGCTGTAGTCAGCACATCTTCAATCCGCCACAGCCCTAGGAACAGGGATCCAAAATCCCACCACCCCGAGAAACATCAGAAGTTGCAGGGTTGGGTTTCAAAAGAGAACTTGCTCAGAATCAGAGAAGGGTAGATTAACAAAGCCTTAGTTATTAGGGAGCATACAAGTCCAACAAACTGTAAAGCCCCAGAATATGAGGGAGTATTTTAGCAAAGTAGGATACCAACTTGGTAACTTGGAATCCTGTGAGCGCCATCACAATGGGGTAGACCATCATCATTCATCTGAAGATCTTGGCATGTACGTTAAATCTTCCAAAATTACTGGCAAAATACGTAAGCACATAGTATACACAGGTGTATATAGCTACATGCTGGGTGGAGTGGGGCAACACCAGCATGGGCCAGGAGTACTGCTCGGAGGAGTTTAGCTGCACTGGCTCCTTGTAGAAGTACTCGTTGGGTGGCTTATTGTACGGCTCATGCTGGTGATTGTATTGATGGCCCCCAATCCCAAGGCAGGCTGTGAGTACAGCTGAGAAGATTAAATGGTTCATCTTCTGATCCTGGGAAAGGGCAGACAAAGCTTAGTGTCTTTAACTTTCCTGTAGAGTAAAAGTTCTGGTTTTGATTTATGTGATACTATTGAGGGGTAATTTCACTCAATGATAGCACAAACTATCATCAAGTGAATTGGCTTTATTATATACTATCATTCTTGTGGTGGCATGAATAGATTAAAACACTGGACAGGGAACCCCAAACACTTGGTGTTGTCTGGAATTCCCTTTTGGGAGGGGAATTCGGAGTGGTGTGCAGGCAATGAATTGTTACTTCTGGGCTTGTATTGGCTTGGTGTATCATTGGATGCTTTCATACATCCAATTTTGAATTCTGAAGTTAATGCAGGAATGAATGGGTTAAGCAGCTTGTCAGCCCCTCCCAAATTTGGTAAATTCAAAATTTGGGCAGCAGTTCCCCCTCTATTTGGGTTTGGGGAAATTGCCTTTTTGGGTTTCCCTTTTGGAAATTTCCCCATTTGGCGGCCTGGGTGGGGGACTGGCTGGCAGTGGTGGGTGGGCTCACATAGGCGAGCCGCCAGGCTTGGCGTGTGGCCCGCGGACGGGGTATAAAACCTGTCTGAATTAAATTTTTATTTTTAATTCTTGTTTTCTGGCCCCGGCTTTCTGCGGCAGTTTCCCCAATAAGGGGGAACTGCTGCCATTTTTTATTTTGTTTTTTACAATTAATTGTACACAAAATATCATCCTGAATCACAGTGTTGTCAGGAATATTCCTGACACAAACTTCCAGAGGAGACATCAGCAACAGTGACCCAGACTCCACACCCAGACCCCCCAGGAAACCAAGGCAAAGCATACATTGTTCCAGAAGCTTATTAAGGCATAGATCCAGGAGCAAAACTAGCAAGGTACCAAAAAAGCATGATCTAGCAGAGCCCCAGAAACCAAAAGCTCTCAGGAAACCATCAAGGGCCTTAAAATCTAGGCTTTCCTGAAAAATGTGTGCCCTTGATCAGTCTAGCATCAGATATACAGATAACCAGCTTCAGTACAGGAGCCAGCAGTCATTCAAGAGATTTTGGGGAACTGGTATACTCCTGCCCGCCTCAATTTGTGTGGCTACTATCTACAGCATCATGGACGGCTTTCCGAGCTGTTTTTTTAAAAGAACCCCAAATAACCTGTGCAGCCGTTTCCGAGCACTTATATTTAAAGTTTAAACTCTTTGTTCCAACAGCATACCTAGCTATCACCCATTCCTTGCCAAGAATGCCATCCAATCCCCTGATCCCAATTGATTGGTTCTGAAATTTGCAAGCCCACATTTTTCTGGTGCTTTGGGCAATCAATCCCCTCCAAGTTGAGAGCTACCACTGCAATTATCACATTGCATCAGTTTATCAAAGCTTGATCTAGCATCTACTGCTTAAAAAAGTACCCAATCATAGCTGATCATATAGTAAGCTTGCTGCACTTCAAGAGTAGCCGCTTGTAAGCTTCAAATAGCCCAAGCTTACAGCTTGCCATAAAGAGAAAGAGGCTCTACCAGGCCCCAGAAGTTCCATGTAACATGTTGGTAAACAGATCAACAACAGCACCGCAGCACAGAAGCCTTTGGAGATCAACCCTCCTGATACAAAGCTACTTGATAATGCCCTGGATAGCCAGGGATTTTTCAGGCCCACATACTGTGAAGCTGTGAATTGAATTGCAGTCAAAGCTGTACTTTGATGTCATTGGGGAACCAGTGAATAATTAAGCAATTTTACGCTCACACAACCACCCAAGCAGTTGGTTGCGGGCCTTGTTAGTTGGTGTGGCACCCCAGCAACCAAAAACCAGGCACACCACAGCAAGGGTACAAGCCAGGTACAGCCCCCTGCGCACGCAAACACCCCCATTTTCAAACATCAGGAGTGTGCCCTGGGAGATGTTAAGATCAGCAGTGGCACAAGGATCAGTTGCCCCCTTAGTTAAGCACAAAGACAAAGAAGGATTCCCTTCCTCAAGATTGGCATGAATTTAAAAACTATATGCAGTAAGAGCACTTGTGGTTTGCAGGAGTCTGTTATCCTTGTACAGATCTATATTCCTTACCTGCATTGCTTAAAGATCCTGCCAAGGGTACTCCCTGCTGTACCTGTGTCAGGAATATTCCTGAAAACACCTTGGTTCAGGACAATATTTTGTGCACAATCAAACTCAATAAACAAAATAAAAAATGGTAGCAGTTCCCCCTTATTGGGGAAACTGCCGCAAAAAGCCAAGGCAAGGAAACAGAAATTAAAAATAAAATTTTTAATTTGGACGGGTTTTATACCCCGCCTGCGGGCTGCGTGGTCGCCGCCAGGCACCCGCTGGCTGCACGCTGAGCCTGGTGGCTTGCCCACCCACCCACTCCTGCCAGCCAGTCCCCTTCCCAGGCGAAATGCCAAATGGGGAAACCCAAAAAGGCAATTTCCCCAAACCCAAATGGAGGGGGAAACTGCTGCCCAAATTTAGAATCTACCAAATTTGGGAGGGGCTGACAAGCTGCTCAACCCACCCATTCCTGCATTAACTGCAGAGTCCAAAATTGGATGCATGAAAACATCCAATGATACACCAAGCCAATGCAAGCCCAGAAGTAACAATTCATTGCCTGCACACCACTCCCAATTCTGCTCCCAAAAGGGAATTCCAGACAACACCAAGTGTTTGGGGTTCCCTGTCCAGTGTTTTACTCTATTCATGCCACCACAAGGATGATAGTATATAATAAAGCCAATTCACTTGATGATAGTTTGTGCTATCATTGAGTGAAATTACCCCTCAATAGTATCACATAAATCAATACCAGAACTTTTACTCTACAAGAAAGTTAAAGACACTAAGCTTTGTCTGCCCTTTCCCAGGATCAGAAGATGAACCATTTAATCTTCTCAGCTGTTCTCACAGCCTGCCTAGGGATTGGGGGCCACCAATACAATCACCAGCATGGGCCGTTCAATAAACCACCCAGCAAGTACATCTACAAGGAGCCAGCACAGCTAAACTCCTCCAAGCAGTACTCCTGGCCCACACTGGTGTCACCCCACTCCACCCAGTCTGTAGCTATATACACCTGTGTATACTACGTACTTACATATTTTGCTGGTAATTTCAGACGTTATAACATACACACCAAGGTCTTCAGATGGATGATGACGGTCTATCCCATTGTGACGGCGCTCACAGGATTCCAAGTTGCCAACTTGGTACCTTATTTTGCTAAAATACTCCCCCAATTGTTGGGTCTTTACAGTATGATAGCACCACCACTGAGGCTTACACCAACGGCCTCAGGCTCAACCATGTTTGGATATCTTACCTTGATATGCCTTACATTCCTGATTTCCCTCCTACTTGTCTGTTACACTTGTCTTTGCTGCTTCCAGGCTCTCCAATCTAGAGGAGAGGCCACACAACCCACCAGTACCCACCAGGTTCAGAATGTTATCCTAAGTCAACTTTCTAAATCCACAATCCATTCCTCCGAGAAACAAGCAATATTCACCCTGCTCTCCTTCTCTCACACCTTGTTCAAAGCTGAGCCAGCCCGCTTTACCACCAACGTCCAAAAGGTTCTTCACATGGCAAATCAACTCACCGGTCAACAGAAAGACTGGTTTGCTGCCATTGTGCTAAAAGAACCAGGGTTACGCCATGACTTTAACTCCTTCAGCCAGAAGTTGTTGGACTCAGTCAGCTCCCCTGAGGATCTAAACAATACCCATCAGAAACTGTACTCTCTGAGACAAGGGACGTCTACCACTGCCCACTACACCAAACAGTTCTCAAAGCTCAAGGAGGCTCTTGACCTGGATAGTGATGAAGCCTGCTACTTGTATTACGCAGGGCTCTCACCCCAAGTCCAGGAGTTCCTCCTCCACCATAAGCTTCCTGAGACTTACAATGAGGTCATCCAAGACGTTCAAACTTGGGGAGCGCGGTATGAAAATACCCTCCCTGCCAAGGCCACCCACCTCAACTCCGTTCAAGTTGAGGTTGCTGGACCACCCACTGATGCCAAAGCCCCCCGTCTTGGGGTGATTCTCAAGACCTGGGGGGGCTTTATGCTATCCAATGAAGAGAAGGCCTGCTGCGTGGCACAAGGTCTCTGTTTGTACTGCGGTCTTGCAGGTCACACAGTGATGAATTGTTCCACCGCCCAACCCAACCCTTTTAAACCTCCCTCAAATCCCCAGCCCCTTATGGCAGCTGAGGAAGGAGGTAATAAAGCAACTACTTCTCTCTACCTCCACTGTTCCCATCACCCTGGCTTCCAATACCCAGAAAATACACACCACCGCCCTACTTGACACAGGAGCCATGGGAAATTTCATTGACCACCTCCTGGTAAAAAGTCTTGGCAAGCAGGCCATACCAGGGGGAACCGCCAAGCTGGCCAATGGGAGCACTCCCCCAGTGTACTGGGTCATGGAACCAACTGCCGTGGAAATTGGGGGGATGAGGTTTGAACTAAACTTCTCCTCCTTGGAGAACCTTGCCTTCCCTGTCATACTAGGAATGCCTTGGTGGCAGGAAGCCAGATGCAACATTGATTGGGACACCCATCAGGTTAACATCTCCAGTCTGGGCCAGACTAGCACGGCACCACTTGGGAGCAATTCCACGCCCACCAGCACGGTCATGCCCATATCGGTGATTCCCCACCTAGATGAGATGTTGGAAGAGTACACCAACGTCTTTAGCAAAGTCCCAATGCAAGGTCTCCCCAAACAAAGAGCAAGTGACCTCAGGATTGACCTTCTACCCAGTGAAACCCCAAAATGGGGAAAGGTTTATCCCACCACACATGCACAAGGTCTGGTACTAAAGGAATACATCTCTGACCTAATGGCCAAAGGACACATGAGACAATCTCAATCCTCCTGCTCTTCACCAATCTTCTTTGTTAAGAAAGGGGATGGAGGACTACAACCATGCGTAGACTACAGTCCGCTCAACGCCATCACAGTGAAGGATTGCTACCCAGTTCCCTCCACAGAGCAATTAACAGATTGCCTGACAGGAGCCTACATATTTTCCAAACTCAACCTCTGCAATGCCTACAATCAGGTCCAAATTGCGGAAGGGGACAAGTGGAAAACAGCAGTCAGAACAGTCTTTGGCCTTTAAAAGTACCTGGTCATGCCTTTTGGACTCTGCAATGCACCCTCTGCCTTCCAAGCCCTGATGAACAAGATCCTCTTTGACCTCCTGGATGTCTGTGTAGTGGTTTACCTAGACAACATTCTAGTGTACTCCAAGGATGAAGCCTCACACCTCTGTGACCTGAAGAAGGTCCTGGAACGCTTACGCCAGGCCAAGCTATACTGCAAAAGGGAGAAATGTGAATTCCTCAAACCAGAGGTAGAATTCCTGGGGTACACAATCTGGAAAGGCGGTTTTGCCATTGCACCATCCAAAATTGCAGCGGTAATCAAATGGCAGATCCCAGACACCCAATCAAAACTGAGAGGGTTCCTAGGGTTGGCTAACTTTTGCTGTAAGTTCATTAAGAATTTTGCAAAGATAGCGGAACCCCTCACGTCCTTGACTGCCAAAAGTGTACCTTACACTTGGACAGAGGAGGCACAGAAATCATTTGAGACCCTCAAAACTGCCTTCACAACAGCCCCAGTACTCCAACAACCTGACCCTAAGCTCCAATTTTTTTGGAGACTGACACTTCAGACTTTGCCTTAGGTGCAGTCTTGCTTCAGGAAGGGGAGCCTGGAGTATACCACCCTGTGGCATACTTCTCTAAGAAGCTGCTGGATTGTGAACAAAACTACAATGTGTACAAAAAGGAACTCATGGCCATAGTTAAAGCTTTTGAACACTGGAGACAATACTTAGAAGGAGCCAAACACACTGTCATTGTCTGTAACAACCATAGGAACCTTTTATACTTCACAGAAAAGAGGAAGATCTGCCAACAACTTGCCAGATGGGCTCTGGATTTGTCCTCCTATGACTTCAAGATCAGTTACATCCCAGGGCACACCAACAATGCACCAGACGCCCTGAGCAGACAAGAAGACCACAATGACAGAGACCAGTCCTACAGCCACTTCAACACCCAACCAGTCCTAGACACCAACCAGTTCTTAATGGCTGTCCTTGGGGCCTCCCAACCACTCTCATCCTTGGAGGAGGAGGTGAAGAACGCCCAGAAGGACTCCCCACTCATCCAAGACCTAATTGCCAAAATGAACTCCGCAAAACCCAACCCCAACTACTCTATCCACAAGGGCTTCCTTTACAGACTCAATAGATTGGTGGTACCCCCAGGAGCCATTCAGAATCAGGTCCTAAAGGAGTTACATGACTCCCTGCTAGGCAGTCACAGAGGAATCAAGAAAACTATGACGCGTCTTTGAATCAGCTACTGGTGGCCATCCATGTTTCCCCAAGTAAAAAATTACATCTCACAATGTGTCTCATGTATGAGGAACAAACACTCCACACAGAAGCCACAGGGTTTGCTTCAACCCCTCCCAATCCCATCCATGCCATGAGGAATCTATCTCCATGGACTTCATTACAGACCTACCTCCCAGTCAAGGGTTCACAGGGATTCTGGTTATTGTGGACCGCCTCACCAAAGCTGCAGAGTTCATTGCTTGCTCATCAGGAATGTTGGCCACTGCCACAGCTCAGTTATTCCTTAACCACATCTACCGCCACCATGGTCTCCCCAAAGACATTGTCTCAGACAGAGGAACCCAGTTCACTTCCAAATTCTGGGGCAAAATAATGCAACAACTCCAAGTAAAGCTCAACCTGTCAACAGCTTTCCACCCTCAAACCAATGGTCAAACAGAGCAAGTTAACCAGATACTGGAAACTTATCTCTGCGCCTACGTCAACACTAAGCAGGATAATTGGGCGGAACTACTACCCTTGGCCCAGTTTAGCTACAACAGTTCTTACCACTTGGGAGCCAAGATGTCCCCATTCACGGCCAACTACGGTTTCTCTCCGCAAGGAATTCCCACTAAAGGCTGCCCAGGGACAGTACCTCAAGCCAACAAGTACTTCCAAAACCTAAGGGATACCCAGAAACATCTAAAGACTAACCTCAGAGATGCCCAACAAAAGTACAAGGTCCAAGCCAACAAACACTGACGTGCCAACCCAGAGTTTGAAGTAGGCTCCAATGTGTACCTTGACACCAAGAACCTCAAGATTAACCAAGTGGGTAGAAAGCTAGGACCCCGCCGCATTGGCCCCCTCAAAGTACTCCAGCAAATCTCTGACACAACGTACAGAGTACAGCTCCCTGATTGCTCTAGTGCCCACAACGTCTTCCATGTATCCAAACTAGAGGCAGAAAGAGGAAGTCCCCACACGCATCAGACTAAAGACAGCAACCCCCCGCCAACAATCCTACAACACACCCCAGAGTGGGAAGTGGAGGCCATACTAGGGTACAGGAAAGTTTGCAACCAGGTCCAGTACCTAGTTTCATGGGTAGGGTACCCACCGGAATCAAACTCATGGGAACCCAGTAAAGAACCTTGCCAACGCTCCTGACCTTATTGCTCAGTACCGCCAACGGACAGGTCCGCCAAGAAGGGAAGGAGAAGCAACTGTCAGGAATATTCCTGACAACACCTTGGTTCAGGACAATATTTTGTGCACAATCAAACTCAATAAACAAAATAAAAAATGGCAGCAGTTCCCCCTTATTGGGGAAACTGCCGCAAAAAGCCAAGACAAGAAAACAGAAATTAAAAATAATTTTTTTAATTCTGACGGGTTTTATACCCCGCCCGCGGGCCGCGCGGCCGGCCGGCCGGCCGCCAGCCAGCCAGTCCCCTGCCCAGGACGCCAAATGGGGAAATTGCCAAATGGGGAAACCCAAAAAGGCAATTTCCCCAAACCCAAATGGAGGGGGAACTGCTGCCCAAATTTGGAATTTACCAAATTTGGGAGGGGCTGACAAGCTGCTCAACCCACCCATTCCTGCATTAACTGCAGAATCCAAAATTGGATGCATGAAAACATCCAATGATACACCAAGCCAATGCAAGCCCAGAAGTAACAATTCATTGCCTGCACACCACTCCCAATTCCCCTCCCAAAAGGGAATTCCAGACAACACCAAGTGTTTGGGGTTCCCTGTCCAGTGTTTTAATCTATTCATGCCACCACAAGGATGATAGTATATAATAAAGCCAATTCACTTGATGATAGTTTGTGCTATCATTGAGTGAAATTACCCCTCAATAGTATCACATAAATCAATCCAGAACTTTTACCCTACAAGAAAGTTAAAGACACTAAGCTTTGTCTGCCCTTTCCCAGGATCAGAAGATGAACCATTTAATCTTCTCAGCTGTTCTCACAGCCTGCCTAGGGATTGGGGGCCACCAATACAATCACCAGCATGGGCCGTTCAATAAACCACCCAGCAAGTACATCTACAAGGAGCCAGCGCAGCTAAACTCCTCCAAGCAGTACTCCTGGCCCACGCTGGTGTTGCCCCACTCCACCCAGCCCATAGCTATATACACCTGTGTATACTACGTACTTACGTATTTTGCCAGTAATTTTGGAAGATATAACGTACACACCAAGGTCTTCAGATGGATGATGACAGTCTACCCCATTGTGACAGCGCTCACAGGATTCCAAGTCACCAACTTGGTACCTTATTTTGCTAAAATACTCCCCCAATTGTTGGGTCTTTACAGGTGTACTGGCCTTTCAGGCTTGGCCTGGCACTCCTGCTGACAAGCAGCTGATGTCTGATGTGGGCTGTGGCAGGTTTAGCTAAATAAACACCTGGTTTTCTCTTACCCTAGAATCAACCCTGGTACACCGGATTGGCACCCATTGAGCTATACCTTTAGAACTCACCCTTACTGAAGCATGAGGATATCTTTAAGATGGACTGAATAGATGCACCAGCTTTAACAGGAGGTTTAAAGGTATGATGTTATACTTACTAGCCTATCAAGGCTTGTTTGATAATGTGAGAGGAGATACCCTGCCAGCTCCTCCTTGGGGCGGCTAGGCAACCCTTCAGCCAAAAAAATAAATTATACTGAGGTGTTTATCACATTTTTGCCTGCATTGATCAGAGCTTTAAGATAATATATAGGTACCAAGGTGAAGGATAAATTTTTGGCTCAACCAGACTGAATATGAGCTGGATTATATACCATCTGATGATTTAGATCTCTTATAACATTGTTGTGGCTATTTTTTGATCTACTAACAGTTTGGACAGTGCCAAGGCCTGATATTTTAATATCTAGATTTTATTTGGCAAGTTAAGACTTTATGATCTTTATTGGGGGCCAGTAAGTTAAATTATGGAACATCTCTGCACAAAGCATGGTGGTAAACATGTTTGATAAAGGTGATTCTCTATATAAAGGGATTGCCTTTAGAGCTTGTTGCTTTAACTAATTTTTCTTTGCCGGCCTTTTGAAGGCTTTTTGGGAAAATAGCTCTGCCAGATACTTTTTTATTTAAGTGGCAATCCCCCAAAGAGTCTCCTTCAGAGGTGCTGGTTTAATAGCCCTGCCTTTAAAGGATCTTGCCAAAGACTTCAAGCTTTGAAGCTTGCCTCCCGTGTGATGAGTCTCTCTTGCTTCTTGAATCTGATCCATTGATGCACCAAGCTTTAAAAGTTGAGCCAACCATGTAAGGTCTCATGGTCTAGGGAAGATAATTATAAACTAAAGCTTTTAACCCAGTGATATTTATATTAGTCAAATACAAAAAGGTGGGCAAGGTCTGCAGTAGCAACTGTACTAAGGCTCCTAAAAGCTTATATGAGGTGAAATATGAACTAAGGCGGTTTATTAACCCTAAGAAGATAAAATAGAGTCCAGTCTTAATGACAGATGATCTGGTCAAAAAGTCAATCTCTAAGTCTGGGAATTGTTCTGCAGAGGTGAGAGAATTAAAGCTATCAACAATTACATTGTGTGTACTACTATAAAAACTACCTAACTGGTGAAGAAGAAAGTCAAAAGAAATCATGGGACCAATCATTAAAACTAAAACTAAAATTGAAAAGAAACACAAGCCAAAAAACCTAAAAAGTACCTTTTTTGGGTGAAAGTCAAACAATCTCAACTTAGTGTTGAGACTGAAAAAAACCAAGATTTTTATTGTGCTTTGTTTGTAGAATGCAGAATTTGGAGTGAAAAGTTCAACCATTTTTGGTTAGAGAACTTATTGAAAAAAAAGAGGTCAAAGGTATCAATAATTGTAAATTTAACTTAGAATAGTTAAACTAACTTAAAGGAGACCGGGAGGAGAAGAAGGCGGTTACAGCGAAGCTCTGGAAGTAAGAGTGAGCAAAAAAGTAAGGAAAACCCAGTCCAAAGCTTAGGGGAAACGTAAGCAAGCGTATAGTAAGAGGTAAGCTTTTTGGAGCCAACTTTTATAATCTTTTTTGTGTAGGTCCAGGGTTTGAAACTGGGTGGCAAAAGGTAAGGGATGTTTGAAAATAATATTAACCAGCATTTAGAACATAACTAGGCTTTAACAAAGCCAAAATTAAACACCAAATATGGAAAATGAAGGGAAAAAGAAGGGGATCAAGAAATAAGTGAAAGAGACAATCCTGATAAATACTTACAAGCCAATGAAGGCAAATAAATATAGAAAACAGAATAGCAGCTAAAAGGGTGAATCCTGACAAACCATGTGCAATACTAAATTTACTGGTGCCTTGTTGATAATAAAGCTTAACTTTTTTAAGCTGTTGTAACTGTGCTGTATTAGCAGAGTTACATGGGAAAATTATTGGAACCTAGATAGTTATTTTTATTGAGATATGGGAATTATATAGTTGGGGTGAATTATTATAAGAGAAACAAGATTGGGGTGATCACTCTGTTGGATGGTTAAGGGGTGGCTTGATCTAGATAATGAGTCAAGCGCTGAATCAAGGTATTCATCATGGGGGAACATTGTTTGCTCATGTAGCTATTTCTGAAAATTTAAGTTGACTTCCTCATTTGACTACAGGTCATGGTGAAGTCGGTTTGGGGGTCACAGAACCTTGCTGGGGGTCGGCCCCGCAGTTTCGACAAACCTTATTTCTACCATATTATTGATAGAAATACCAAACATAAACCCTGTCAAGAATTGGTTCTGTTAAAAACCCAGAAATATCCCAAAAACAACTTTAGCAAGCATAGCTGTTTTGAAAGTACCTTTATTAACTCCTTCAATATGTGTAGACCAAACATATAGGAATGTAATTTCAAGGTTATTTGATAGAGGCAGAATATTTGGCTTTCAGAATCTTTGCTGAATCTGATACTTCACGTGGGAAAATATTTCAGTTTAAATAAAATGTCATTTACTTAAGTGTATTCATAAAGTTTGAAAAGGCATTGGTGATTGGTTGGGTACAAAAAACAAAGTTGGCATCATTCTTCAAACAAGGGATCTGTTTCAGAAGGGGCTTCTTCCTTGATAAAGTGGCGTGACCGAACAACCTTGGCAGCCACTTGAGGCTTTTCTATTTCCAGGAGAATCTTGGGTTCGGCAGAACGGATCCTTGGAAGTGGCTTGCCCTTAGCAGGAGCTACAGATGAAGGGTCGCGAGACGGGCATAAATCGGACACAGGACAGGCATAGCACCTAGGGCGGTTCCCATAGCACACTGTTTGACCGAGACCAACGAGGAGGAAGTTTATTGCCTTCCACCATTTCTCAGGCAGCCATGATTCCAGGCTAGCTCGGGTTTCTTCCGGATGTTTTGTCTGAACCCAGCCAAGGCGGTTGGTTATTCGGTGGACATGGACATCTACACCAATGCCTATATTGACATCCCAGCCACACTGCATAGCTAAGAAGGCCATCTTAGGCCCCACCCCTGGAAGTGCCATAAGATCTTTCAATGTCGATGGGATATCCCCTTCATGTTTTTCGATACAGATGCGGGCAGCATTTTTAACGTACTTGGTCTTCATGTTGTGAAACCCTACCTGCTTAATACAGTCATGCAGCGTATTCTCATTCATTACATCAAGCACCTCTGCCGTCAGCTTTCCTCCTCCCGCTTTACGTAGTTTAGCCATGGCAGCATAAGTTTCCTCATCCCTTGTTTGAGAAGAAAGCATTAAAGCTATTAAAACATGGAACCGGAATTCTTTTGGAGTGAGATCTTGGACATCGGTTCTTTCACAGCCCATGGAATCTACGGGTGCCGGATGGGTTTTTCGATACTCCTGTATCTTCATAAAAGCTTCCTCCCAGCTCGGAGGGGGAGTAATAGGAACAAAGTCTTTCCCGCTTACGTCCCTTCCTGACTTCTTCTGGGCTTTAACTTTTATAATAACTTCATCTCTTTCTTCTAAAAAGGACAAGCGGCTCAATATTTTACTGCAACGAAAATATTTAAAATCAAAAAAGGATAAATACCGACACTTTAAAATAAGTTTCTGGCCTGAAAAGATAAACGAGCAACGTAGCATTGCGTATTTGGCCTGGAAAGAAATATAATACTTAACAAGTTCCGCAGTTTTTAAATAAAATAAGACGCAAATCATTATCTTAAACCGGGTCAAAATCAAATCTGGGGAAAATATAGCGTAAAAATGCATACCTTCTTTCTTTATAGTGGTCGAAGGTCTTTTTCTGGAAACCTTTACTTCATTTGAGTTTGTGCCGTGGGAGAATGGAAGTATCCTTAATGATACTCGGTTCGATCTTCTCAACTTTGATGAACTCTTTCTTGATTTCGACTCTGCTCTCTCCTGTAGGATTCGGGGAACGCTGTACTGGAGAAGAAGGAAATGAGGTTAATGGCGATCCAGCCTCAGAAACCACATCCTGTTCCTGGGAGTTGATTGAATTATTTTCGAGATGCAAGCCCTCTCTAGATATCAATCTTTTTACATTTTCTTCACGCTTCAGCGATAGAGTTCGCTTTGTAGACGCAGCTAAGGAGCCAACAACTTTACTTGAGCGCAGCTTCATCCCTTGTTCAATATAATTTAGGTGATTATCTTTTATGTTCCAAGGGTCAACATACGATCGATCAATTGTATCACACCTGTGCCACAGAAACAATGGCTCCGATTTTTTATCGCACCAAATATAAATACCAAGTTCACCTCGCTTTTTGAACCGATACGACAAAAATCAGGTACCCTGACTATTTCCTGCACTGCGCCAACAATTAACAATTGGTAAGATATCGTAATCAGGGTTGGGACGGGCACCAAAATCTACACAATTGGTTTTGTGACCAAGCTTTGATTGGCACAATTGGTTTTGTGACTTTGTCAGTTGAGCACAATTCATTTTGTGACCTTTATGTCACATCACAATTCATGCAGATTGGTTTTGTGTTTTTAGGGAACAGTACACAATTTCAACTGTCACATTTTGTGTCCTGCTCCAAAAGTCACAAAACAAATCTGCATGAATTGTGATGTGACCAAGCACAATCTCATGTGGTTTTGTGTTGTGTCCAATCATAAGTATGAAAGCTATTCCTTTCAATTGAACTAGATATTCATAAAAAAATTTGATTGGTGTTTTAATATAATTCTTTAAAGCAAACTGTGGTACGATCAAATCTATCATTGTGAGATAATGGTAGGTAAAGCTTTAATAAATTCAATTTAAAAAATAAAGTCCCACAACTGAACTTCCTCTAATTTTACATCCTGTGGCTTGCACAAAATGACACCATCTGTTTCACCCTTAAGAACCATTCTAATTTTACATCCTGTGCCCCTTCACAAAATGAAATCATCTGTTTCATCCATGAAAACCACCTTCCTTTTATATTTTGTGACCTACACAATGGAGTGAGGCACAAATTGTGACCTACTCCAAAAGTTGTGACATAAAATCACATGTATTATTTTGTGAACCAATCCAGAACATCCAAAAAAATAGTTTTGTGACACTGTGTTTGCACAATTGCTGTTTCCATCCCTTCCCTAATCATAATAGTGGAAACTAAGAAAACATTGTTAAAAATGGCAACAGCTGAGACTCTGAAATGATATCTTGCTTAATTCTGCTCTACCCAATACATTGAAGACTTTGGCCTCAACTTCAAATATAATTATACCATTAGATTTCACAAAATCATTTATTGCCCAGGTTGAGTGAAGCAGTGACCTGGAAGTCCTGTATGCTCCCACAAGTAGAGTTCAATCCTGCCAAGGCTTTTCTTATCAGATGTATGCTAAATTTATCTTGAAGAAGGCTGTTGAAGGTGCAATCTCCAGTTAAAATCCTCATATCTTCATGCAGTAGTTTTTAAAGCTGGGGAGCTAAGCAAAATTTGTGCCATCTGTAAGCAAGATGAGCTCAAACAAAATCCAAACATCAGTGTAAAATATACACTCTGATACAAGGATTTTGGACATTGCTGGGCAAATTGACTCAACAAAGCAACAGACAACTCAAGCTACAGAAGAAGACAACCAAGATAGGCTACAAGGTTCATGAAACCACAAACAAAATAGTTTCAGCCCTCTCTCAGCCTGCATATGATCACTATGGAAATTGGTGACAAAATATCCTCAGTTGCAGCGTGTCAAAACTCAAACCAAATGTAAAGCACAGTGGCAACCCAAGCCACAATTAAAACCACTCAGTTGTTAGGTGAAGCAAAGTGTATGCAGGGATGGTACTCAGCTATCTCAAATAACATAAATGATCAGGAACATAAACTGTGGCATTTGGGGGGCAGGATCTACATAGTGTCACAACATATTTGATTACTCCTTCTCTGGGAATTAACGCCCCAAGTAGATCACTGAATGAGTCACTGAATGGCTCATCAACCAACCAGTAAATTGGTGGCACTACTATCAGTTGATCATCTATTACGGGGATCAAACAATCCAGATCCTAAATGGAACATAACTTGAATAAGCCTCATGACCTAAGAGGAACATTACTCAGATACGACCCATGACCTCCATGACGTACATGGACAGTATGTGGCTTTCCATGATACTATATATTAACCTATATTCATATCCAATAAAGTATTATTCTCTTCTTAATTTTCCCCTTTATCTCATTTATTATATTTTCCAGAAGTATATATACAACAGTTCTAGCACAGGTAGGCTATTCATACCTACCCAACTCAAAGGAAAAATTCCTCCTAAGAAAAGGACCCAAGCAATGGTACTCCCTAACAGCTGGAGAGACTACAAAGAAGGACAAGACATCCCTGCAGGCCTTGTCATCTACAACAACGTCCTTGTAACCATTGAACAGTACAACACTCTCAAAGCCCACAGACTGTTACCCACAGCGCCAACCACGACAGGACCACAGCAGCCTGAAATACCTAATATTGTATTTCACCGCCTGTGTACAGCCAAAATTGGCACTTTTTCAGGAATACATCAGGAAAACGCCTCTCTCTGGATCAACAGTACACGGAGCAAGTTTGAGCAAGTGGACTACCCCCAAAGACTCTGGGTCAGTGAATTCTCCCTCTACGTCACAGGAGCCGCCTCTTGTTTTGTAAGTGAATGGCTTGACCAACATCCTGACCAGAATGAAAACTGGGATATGTTCAAAGCCGCCTTTCTCAAAAAGTTCTCCATGAAGGACTCCAACGTTGTAAACATGATCAAACTCAGAACGTTCAAAATGACAGGAACAATCAAGGAATACATTGCTGCATATGAGGATCTACATGACTGTGCCCCTAACACCATCAGCTTTGATGAACCTGGGCCACAGTTGGACTTATATAATTGCCTCCCCACACACATTAGGCAACAGTTTGACATGACCCGCTTCAAGAACTTTGAAGATGTATTTTTGGATTGAAAGCACACAGCTCAAAAGTCTGATGACCTACATGCAACAAACAAGAGCAAGGAGAGCCCTACAGCCAAGAAGGACCCTCAACCAAACAAGAAAAATAATTGAGCCACCAACACCCATCCTCAAACCGGTAACCGTACTGCCCAAGCCAACCGGGCAAATACCAAAGATATCAACGAGGAGAGAAAAGCTCAGGGGAGTGCTTAGGCAAGCCACCCTCTCCCAAATCAAAAGACTTATACAGAGACTAAGACATAGATTCAATTGCCATGATCCATGTTAGAAATTGCGCCATTAATGCTATTTTGATATGGCCTTCAAATAATGATATATGCAGATTTGGTCAGTTTTGCTTTCAATTTTGGGAATTTCTCACCTTCTGCAAATGGGTCTGCTTCAATATTCACCCATTCCGGAATATCATACCTGCCCTTGACTGATCCTGGTATGAATTCATCCCAATGCAACCCCTTCTACCACTCTGTCTACCTAATGAGTGATCATTGACCCTTGTCTACTATTTAAGTAGAATCATTTCTCCTAATAAAGACAAGTTTATCCACATTTGTGTTGGATTTAATATTCTTCAAGCTTTTCCCTACCCTTTTTGCCAAAAGGACTTTCACATATTGTATTTCAGGAAATTAAGGTATGTGCCCTTAATTTTGCCCTGAAGGCTAACCCAAGGCTAGCTTCAAACCTCAAATCTTTCATTATAAAGATTTCCCACCGTGTCCTCCTGGATATTGTCCCCAGGATCTGAACACAACAAAATGGTGCTCACTACAGGGACTGTAAGCCCCTTGGTTACCCTGTTCTCACTTGAATTCTCTGGTCCTTCTCCCTTTGTTTCTGAAGTACCCAAACAGCCTAAAGTTTCTAGTCCTCATCTAGAAGAAGACACCACCAATGCCCCCTCAACTCCCATGGTACTGGTGCTGTCTCCCAGGCCTGGGTGGGCCTCCTTCCAGCTTTCTCTCTCAAATACAAGCAAGCTTGTGCTGCCGCCTGTTCTTGCCTCCCCTCCAGCACTGTGGCAATGCACACTATCCCTGGTCTCTGTCCCAGGTACACTTCTGAAGACCTGTACTCCTTCCTCTTGGACTTTGGTCTCCCCCCGCACTGATGAAGTCTATGTATACTATTGATGTGTTAGTCAACCAGTTTATTCAACCCGTTCTGGTTCACCATCAACTTGAATTAGGATCCCAGAACCAGCTTCTAAATGCTGTAGCAACCGCTGTCTCAAACAACCATGCTCAAAATATGGCATATCAAGAATGGTCCCATAGCCTCTTTGCCTGTATTTCAGATAACCAGCGTGACTTGTTGGTCTCCCAGAAATACCTAACCTCATTGCTGAATTTCCTTTGCTCCTTGCTCCCTGGGTATATCAAGGATTGACTGTGCAAATTGGATGAGCATCAAGCAATGCGGTGTGGTCAAATTGAGGCCTCTCTTCTAAAGCATTATCAGGATATTGAGACTCTGGTTACCAAACTCAGCCAATTTTGGGAGCATATTAATTACCAGCTTGAGCTGGTTGGGACTCATGTCAATACCTGGGGCCTCCACCTGCAACATCAATATGGACTGGGTAAGGCAGCACTGGGCAACATTCTGTATCAAGTACAAAATTACATGGATGATAGAGTAGCGTCCATTAAGGTGACACCTCCCGCTCCTCCTATTGAGGACCCATCTGACTTTGAAGCCAAGGTATGGGAAGCCATAGCTGAGCTCAAAGCTATCACTTGGCGTCAATCTGCTGTTCAAAATCCTCCTCCAGTAGAGCCTATGACTGCCCTTGCATTGCCTTGCTCATCAACCAAGTAGCTACATTGCAAGGAGAAATTGAGTAATTGAGATAACACCTCTCTAATCCTGATAACTCATCCTCTGAGTCTGAAGGTGAAGAAGAAGATGAGGTCACTAGTACTCCTGCTCATGACAATCATGGTTGTTGCCCTGGTCTGGAAGGCCAACCTCAATTCAACTGCACTCTTGCCTTGGACCAGCTAGTGGAAGTAAAAAATGATGTTGCTGACAGGCAGGACACACTGGAAAGAGAGGTACAGAACCTCTCTTGCTTGACCAAGACAATGAATGGACAGGTTATCCCTTTGGTTGCTCAAACTACTTCCCTGACCACTTGCCTCAATGGATTGCTGGCACCCTATCAGTACAACAGATTAAGATTGATGAATTCAGAGCTGCTATTGCTACTGCTAGAGATATCAGAGGGCAAAAAAAGCTCTACCTTGGATACCCTAGAGGAGAGCCTTTGACTCCTCTGGGCTAGACAACCTGCTGCCAAATCTGAGTTTGAGGGCAATCCCCACATTAACATCCTCAACCCAGGTGACAACAGCCAATCTACCTCATTGTTCATTGACCCCAATTATAAGCCTTCATTCAAACAGATATTTGATCCTAAGACCTCTAAAATTGCACCCTTTCTGACAATTTACAAGATGGCAATGCACAGGGCCACTGATGAACTTAAGAAGGAACATATTCTTACCTGCCTACATCCCACGTGCCAAGAAGTTGTGGTCCCCAAACTCCCTTCTACTGTCTCTTGGGAGGACATGAAGCGGCTCCTAATTGAAGAATTTGGAGGAGATCTCAGCTTGGAAGTTAAGAAAGATGCGTTTATGCATATCACATTCAAGCCCAAAGAAACCTTGGCTGAGTTTGCCAATTGTTTATACATTGAAGGACAACAGTTGATCACCAGTCACTGATTAACTCCCTGGGAAGCGTACACAGCATGTTCAAATGCTTTGAAGATGAATCAACTCCTATGTCTGCACTTCAAGGCCCAAAAAGCTTTCCTTACTTAAATGAAGAGTATCAAGACCCTTTTGCAGGACATGCACTTGACCCATGGGGGTGCCGTGGTGCTCAAAAATAAGGCCAACAATGCAGGAACTACCTCTCACAATCCGCGCATTATGATCCTAGGCTCAAGTGGGCCGTCTAAGAGACAAGGATGCCATAACTGTGGTCAAATAGGACATCACTCACGTACCTGAACTAACCCTTGGGTAGAGGGTTGCAACCCAAAGGAGAAGGCGGGAAAAGAGAGGTCAGCTTAGAGGCAGAGACACTCTCTGCTGACCAATATCCTCTGTCTTCCTGATCTCCCTTCTGACAAGGAATCTTCCCCCTTGGCTGGCCTGACTATCCTTCACCTGTTCCACAACCTTTCCAGTGACTCTGAACCTGAAGATTCTGACTTCAATGAGTCTGAGTCTGATGATTACGGTTACTCCGTGCTGGTAGTCCCGGAAACAGTTTTTGTCCCTTACAAGCTGCATTCAGGAAAAACCACAACTACAACTCGCCCATCTTCAAGTGAAGCTAAGGCCATAATGGCTTTTCCTTACTTGGCTCAAGCTCATTGTCCCCCTGTCTTGGTAGATTCCTCTGAAGAGGCTGCTGAGCTAGCAGAAGCTCTCTTTCAGAATGTGACCATATCTCTCCCCTTAAAAACTGTGTATAAGGAAATTCCTGCCTTACAATGCATGTTGGCCAAATGGGAGAAGGAATTGGAAGCTGCTCAGGACATTCTGGCTGTCCTGTCCCCCTTTGGGAAAGATACTACCTGTGTGGAAATATTGATCCAAAAGGTTAAAATCAAGGCTATCTTGGACACAGGCTCTCTTGTAAATGTGTTATTGTCCAAGCTAATGAAGAAGCTTAAACTGGCCCCTGACCTTAACTACACTCAGTCATATGGTACAGCTGGCATGGCCCAAAACCGAGCTATTGGTGCCTATTCTGCCCTGCCAATGAGGTTTGGGAAGCTTCTTATTGCGTCCCCTGCTGTTATCCTAGAAAACAAAAGCTACAATCTCCTGGTTGGTACACAATTTCTTTGAGAGTACAATGAGATTGCAAACCTTTGAGATGGGTAACTGTTGCTTTTAAGGTACAAGATCCCTCTAATCTTTGAAGAACCCCCACGTCTCCCGGGTAAACACCTTAAGACTTGTGTGCTTGAGTACCCCACAGGTATCTTCTCACTCAAGTACAGGAATCATTCTTCCAACATGTGTTCCCCTCCTCCTTCCTGTCCTTCAGAGGAAGGTGTGCCTCTTCTTTCTCCTGCAGCTATCACCATCCTGCCTGGCTCACAAGTGATTATAGACTCCCAGATATCCTACAAACTACCTGAAAAATCCTTTCTGGAGCTATATTCACCTGATTACTTAAGCCATAAAGAGCCTTGGTTATGCCCTGAGATTTTGGACAGGACTCATAAGGAGCCTGTGCAGCTGTTGTTGGATAACCTGACTTCCCTGCCTATGCAGGTGACCAAGGGTCATGTTGTCGGGCATGGTTGTATATTAGATTCAGAGCAAGTGGCGTCCCTATACCCTTTTGGAACGTTTAGTGTAGTCAACTTACCTGAAGGAGACTCTCAGGTTCTCTCCCTGTTCACCGCCGCAGACTTCCCACAACTATCACCCATTCAACAAAAAGATATTATGGAATTACTAGACCAGTTCAAGGATATTTTTGCCTCTGGACCCACAGACTATTGTCTAGCTAAGGGGGTATCCACCAGATAGATACAGGTGATGCCCCATCTTTTTGCGCCAAACCTTACTTCCCCAGCAGGGTAGAGGATACCCAGGTCTCCAAGGAGCTTAAACAGATCTTAGATGCTAGACTCCTAGCTCCCTCTCAGAGCCCTTGGACATCCCCATTGTTGATCCTAAAGAAGAAGGATGGAGGACATTGTGTTGTGATGGACTACTGCCGCCTAAACTTGCTCACCAAAAAAGACTCTTATCCTTTTCCTAGGATTGATGATGCTCTCAGAAAATCAGGGGGATCAAAGTTTTTCTTCACTATGGATCTAGCATAAGGATACTGGCAGGTCAACTTGTCTCCTGAAGATAGAGAGAAGGCTGCGCTTATCACCTCAGAAGGTCTTTACAAACCCACTCAAATGCCCCAAGGACTCTGCAATGCCCCAGCTATATTCTAACGGGTTATGGACTCCATCCTAAAAGATATGAAACTCTCCTGTGTCCTCATATACATTGACAATATTACTGTATTCAGCTCTTTTTTTACCAACCATTTGGACCACCTCAAAGCTGTCTTCATCAAAATTTAAGAAGCTGGCTTGAAACTCAAACCCTCCAAGTGCTCCTTCTTTAAAGAGCAACTTGAATTCCTGGGTCATGAGTTCACCCAAACTGGAATCCACACCATGAATAATAAGGTGGAAGCCATTGACAAGATGCTGCCTCCCACAAATCTACAAGAGGTCCAAGTCTTTCTTGATATGGTGGGGTATTATTGACAACTTATCCCTGATTTTACTGAACTAAGTGAACCCCTTGTCCAGCTCCTTTTCAACATACCCTTTGAGTGGACTGACAGCCAACAGCAGTCCTTTGAAGGATTGAAAACCAAACTCAAGGAGGCTCCCATCATAGTATACCCTGATTATGATAAGGAGTTCATATTGTACACCAACAGTAGTGGAGTAGCTGTGGGCGCCATCTTAGCCCAGCTTGACAATGAAGGTGTCAATTAAACTATGGCCCATTCTTCACAAGTCCTCAACAAACACAAGAAGAACTATAGTGTCACTAAAAAAGAAGGCCTAGCTGTTATGCATGCAGTAAAACAATTCTGACACTACATTTACGGGACTCACTTCATGGTAGTTACAGACCACTCATCCCTTAAGTGGCTGCAACAATTAAAGGAACCCAAAGGTTGACTAATCTGTTGGGCCTTACGCCTGCAAGGATATGATTTCATTGTAGTACATATTACTGGTGCACAACATCAGAATGCTGATGATTTGTTGAGGATGCCTATACTAGCTATACATCCTGCTGACGCCAATTGCCTATACAAGTTGATAGAGTATACTGACTCCTGGACCGCTGAGCCAGAAGACATTTGTTTGGCACTGCAAGCCCTATCAAAGGATACTGTTATTTGAGATAGACAACTCTTCAAGAAAGTCAACAATACTTATCTACCATACACCTGTCCCAGCATGAGGGTGGCCATCATCCTCCAAGACCACATTTACACTGGACATAAAGGCATAGCAAAAACTCATGACTGGTTGTGCAAAAATTTCTATTGGGAAAACATGTGCCTCCTGATCCCTGACGTCCTTGCCTCCTGTCATTCTTGTCAGCCCCAACAACCCCAACCTTCACAACATCAGTTCAAGCTCATCCCCCCTAAGCATGCCTTCCACACTGTGAGTATCAATGCTGTTGGGCCTCTTTCTTGTTCTAGGTCTGGGTGTTGATTCATCTTGGTAGCTTTAGACCATTTTAGTAAATGGGTTGAAGCCAGAGCAACCAAGGATATAAATTTCAAGCCCACTGCTAATTTCTTGTTAAAAGATATCTTCTACTGTCATGGTTGTCCTCAAGTCCTGATTTCTGACAATGGGAATAACTTTAATGCCTGCCTCATAATGTCCATTGTAGAAACTATGGGCACACATCAATCCTTCTCTGCACCGTATAAATTGTTAACCAATGGGATTGTGGAACAAGCAAATTCCACCCCTGTGTCTATTATGAGGAAGCTTACCCTCTCTGATGCTGCCAACTGGGATATGTTCCTCCCTGCTGCTCTCTTTGTGTATAGACTCACTAGACATCAAGTGACTGGCCAGTCCCCCTTTGCCATGCTGCATGGACGTGAAGCCGCCACCCCCTCAATCTTGGGACCCCCTTTGATTGAAGTTGATACGTCTGCAAATCCTGAGGCCCATGTTAAAGACTTGACTAATTGTATCATTGACATCAAAGCTGCAGCCTATTCTACTGCATACAAATTCAAAGCTTTAGAACTCTTGCCCTCCAATGCTTCCAAGCCCCCTCCCTGAATACCAAGTAGGTGACCTAGTCCTCTATTATCAAAATTGTACTGGAGGCTGTGCCCATAAACTAGACTCCCTCTGGGTTACCTTGTGAAGTCACCTAAAAGAAGGGTGTCAAGTATACTGTGAATTTGCTGTCCTAAGGCCACCCCTTTGCTAGAATTCACTACAAATTCATCCGCAAATATCAACTCTGTGTCCAATCTTGAGGGGGGGGAGATGTTGGAAATTGAGCCATTAATTCTATTTTAATATGGTCTTCAAATAATGATATGTGCAAAGATTTGGTTAGGTTCTCTTTCAATTCTGGGAATTCCTCCCTTTCTGCAAATAGGTCTGGTTCAATATCCACCCATTCCAGAATATCATACCTGCCCTTGACTGATCCTGGTATAACTTCATCCCAATGTGACCCCTTCTACCACTCTGTTTACCTAATTAGTGATCATTGACCCTTGTCTACTATTTAAGTAGAATCATTTGTCCTAATAAAGACAAGTTTATCCACATTTGTATTGGCTTTAATATTCTTCAAGCTTTTCCCTACCCTTTTTGCCAAAAAGACTTTCACATCTTGTATTCCAGGAAATTAAAGTATGTGCCCTTAATTTTGCCCTGAAGGCTAATCCAAGGCTAGCTTCAAACCTCAAATCTTTCATTATAAAGATTTCCCGCTGTGTCCTCCTGGATGTTGTCCCCAGGAGCCAAACAAAACAATCCAAGTACCTTCCAGAAATCCTCTACTTTTTGCCGCCCAAACTGGAAATAAACACCTCATTTATCCTTTCTGCTTTTGCAGATATCAGGGCACAACATTATTTGACACTGGAGCAGATAAATCCCTTGTTGACAAGAAATTTCCCAACCTCATGAAACTACCAACAGTCCAAAGCAACATCAAGAGAGTTATCATGGCAGACAACAGAAGTACACCAGTCAACAAGGAAGCAAAACCCTTCCACGCCCAAATCAGAGACATAAAGACTTCACTTAGCAGTCCTATCATACCAATTTCCAAATAAGATGTTATACTTGACCTGGATTGGATGAGGAAGACCAAATCTCACATTGACTGGGACAGCACAACTCTCACTATACAACAAGGCAAAGTACACCATCATGGCTACTCAAATTGGCAACTGTGGTAAGTTTGACTCCCTTAAAATTGACTCCCTTGAACTTGACACTATAGTAAAGTGAGAATTCAGCTTTTGCCCTGATTGACAACTGGAAATTGACACTTTTTTTAATTAACGGATCTTGATGTACTGAAAACTTTTAATATAAAAAATTAAGCTATACAGCTATGGTATACTAAAGTGACCCCAGAGAGCTCAAAAATGCAATAAAAACAGTACTTTAATTAATAGAAATAAGGAGAAATAAGCAATTATTTCTCATTTTACTATGTAATTTACACTCTTCATTATAAAAATATTTTTTATTACCATAAAAATTAAAATTCCAATGAGACAAAAATAAACAAAAAACACAACAAATAAAGTTATTCAAAGTATGAAGAAATATTAATGATTATTTAATATAGTTTATATAAGCACAACTGTGAATATCATATGTTTTATTTGGAAATTAACAAAAATTAAGATATTTCACTTACTTCCAACTATAAATATTCATCTCAAACTTACCATGTATACATAGAACAAACACTGCTATCTAATTAAATTAAAAAAATTAAAATAAAAATTAAAAATTAAAACTAAGAACTAAATGATCAAAGCTAATAAGTAAAAATTAAAGTTAAAACGTTAAAAGTTAAAAGTAAAAATCATATAACCAAGCAAGCAAGCAAGTTTATTCCTCGTCATTCTTTCCCTGTTTCATCTTGGCCCCTTCCAGGAGGGCAGTGGCAATAAGCTCAAGATGCTGCTTAAGCTCAGAGGCCTTGTATTTGTGCTTGGCCGCACCCTGGATGGCCTTTGTGAAGAGGGTACAGCGGGTTGTTGGCTTGGTGGGGGGGACACAGTTGGAGAGATCACGCAGCTTGGAGATGGTTTTCTCCTGCTTGTGCTGCAAGAGGGAAAAGAACTTATTGAATTTTGGGTGGAGCCCAAAGTTGGCCTTGAGGTGTTTGTGGTAAGCCTCTAGCGCTGAGGTGGTCTTGAGCTCACCATTCACTGCCGCCCGGTACACATTCCAGCTGGCCTTGGCACGGGCCTTGCCTCGCCTCTGCGTGACAACCTTCCCAATCCACTGGGGCTCAAAGTACTCAAGGAAAGGCTTGAACTCTGGGTGCTTCACTATGTAGGGATCCTTTGAGAGCACCTTGAACCCCATTGCAGTGTGCTCTGGCTTTAAAAAAGCCAAGGCACTAAATTGTGCCAGCACAAATCTGCAGGTGTCCAAAGTATCCCTCTGGCTCAACCTACTAAGCTCCGCGTGGGCCTGCACGTTACAAGCAACTGCTTGGCAGAAGTGGAAGTGGCACCCCTGCACCTCCCTGCTAAACAGCTGCTCAAATGCATTGAACTGAGCAGGCTCAAAGTCCATAATGCATACGCGAGGCCCAAGAGCTCTTAGCCTTGCCTTTTCCTCCGAGTCCAGGGTGGCCTGGTCCTTGTCAGAGGCAGGTGGGTTGGCGCAGGTGTGGGGGGAGGAGTCTTCCTGGATTCATCATTGTTGGCGGGGAGAAGGAGGGCAAGTGCTTGGCAGATGATGGAGAACGCACGGGTATATATGGCCTCAGTGGCCCCGGAGAAGAAGGAAGAACACGAGTGGAATCACCCAGATGTCAATCTGGGCATGAACCATCCAGAGCTGCTTGAACATCTGGGGGCAAGTGGCAAAGGTACCATCAACTAGCCAGGTTGACGCCCTTTTCAACTCCATCAGGTTCTGCTGAGTTGAGTAGCAGATTATACGGTCCTTGGCTGCAGGCCCGTCATCATGAAGCAGGAAGCGCTCCCCACTAGGAAGCTGCTTAAGCTCATGAGTGAGCGTGAGCTCAGAGAGGACGTCAGAAGCCTTGGGGGGAGGGGGATTGGCAGCAATTCTCTTATCACTGATGTACTTAACAAGTTGCTCCTGAGTGGGCACCAACTTAAGATTGTTGGGCTTCAGGTGCTGGAGGGCCTTGATGGCCAGATCTGATGCGCAAAGATGGGAGGATGTGGGTATTACTTGCACAAGGTACCACTTTAACATCCGAGTGATCAGGTGATTGGGGGGCTCACAAGTGTGCTCCCCCTTCTCCAAAGTAACCTGCTCCCAGCCCTTGGTGTTCAACTGGGCCCCGCAAGTCTTATCCTTGCAGACAAAGTGCTTGCTTTTGGTCTGCCGCTTTTGGTTGTTGCAATTAAAGATATAATTGTTGGCAACATAACCAGGGCCGCCCTTTACGGACATGATCAGAAAGTACCAGGGGAAGCGCTTGGGAACTTTAAACTCTCTGTCCACGTTGCAAATGTTGTGGATGGCCAGTGGATCCCAAGCCACATGACCAGAAGCTTTAAACTTCTTGGAGTAATCCTCTGGCTCATCTTTGGGGTCAGATGAAGAAGGAGGGGAAGAGCCATTGGGAGGGGGAGGGGGAGGATTCTTTGAGGCCTGCTTGGATGCCTCCTTTTTCTTACCAGAAGAAGAGGTGGGCTCCTTGGCAGCCTTTGCCTTCTTGGTCCGGCGCTCCTTGGTAGGCTCAGAGTTGGCCTCTGAGTGATAAAATGAGTGGTTGGTAAGATCACCATCTGATTTATTGGGGGAGGATTTTTTGGGGGGAAGGTGAAGGGGATGTAGAAGATGAGGGTGGAGGGGGGAGGAGTGGGAGGAGATGGGGTTGGGGACTTTGCCTTTGCAGGCTTCTTGGCACGCTTGGGGGTGGAGGCAGTTTCTTTGGAGCCTTTGGAGGCTTGGCGCTTAGGCTGCTGGCTGTTCTTGCTTGATTTAGTCTAAAGAAAAGTTTAGCATTTTAAATAAAATGATTGAGAAGATATTGCAAACACAAAGAGGTAAAGCAAAGCAAAAGTTGAATGAAAAGTATGCAAATAAAGTTTTATTTATAAAAAAACATAAAAAAGTAAATAGAAGCAAAATAGAAACTCAAAGTGTAGATATAAAGGTTAAAACATAGAAAATAAGTGAATTTATGATAAAGCATCAAAGATGTTAGGTTCAGCATAACATCTTAGTGTTAAATCAATGTAAAATTTTAATTGAAAATAAAAAAATATATGAAAATTATATGGAGAGCAGCAGAAAAAGTAGTAGATTATAATAGCAAAAAAAATATTATGTGGAATTTTTTTTATTGAGAGTTGAAAATTCAAAACATAGTAAAGTGTTGAGTTTGGCACTGTCAAACAGCCAGAAAAAGCTGAATTCTGGAAAGCTGAATTCTCACTGTCGAGTATGCCAGAGTTGAGCAGAAACATCAAATTCACTATATTTTTTACATATAAAACTTGCTTAAATTTAAATTGGGTTTGAAAGTTAACCCAAAAGCAAGGCAGTTTTGTATGCTCAAAAATAAAAAATACAACATAAGTTAAAAAAGTAAATGAGTAGGAAGGTGTTTATTAGTGATTAGGGCATGCTGTGAGGAGCTGGGAGTGAATTATTTACCATAGTGTTGGTTAAAACGTTAAGAAGCTCTCTGTACTAATCCCCAAGTTAAAGTGTCGAGTGGATGAGTGTCGAGTGGTGCTCATAGTGCGTCACATATTAATTTAGCCTTAATTCTGAGCCTTTGATTAGTTAAATCCAAAACCAATCAGGTGTCAAGTTGATAGAGTCAAACAAAGAAAGTGTCAAGTTTCAGTTTTTTATAAATTACATATGAAATCTCTTAATAAATTGGGCTTAATTTATGTGGCACCACTTAATCCAAAAACCCAGGAATGACATAATGTAAAACAAGTGGGGCATTTGATTAATGACTATACCACTAAATCCAGTATAGTGGTGCTTGGGAGCCTAATCAACAACTATGGACACTAATAATAAAAATATAATAGTAAATAATAAAATTTAAATAAGCGCATATGTATTTTATTAATAAAATTAAAATTTGGCTTAAAAAGTGTCAAACTGGTCACTTTTGGGTTTAGAGTGTTGAACACAGGTTTTTTCATTTCTATTAGTAAATTTACTTATAAATTGCCCCTTAAATTGGTATTTTAGCTAACCAATTTATTAAACAGAGTCAAGTTTGAGTAAATTTATTTTTGGTTTCTGGTTTCAAACCCCTAAATTACTAGTAAAAATTAGCTTAAAATTGGTTAAGCTGAAAATACTAATAGATTCACATATGCGGCACTCGACTCCCTGGTACTCGACAAAGTGTTGAGTACCAGGGAGTCGATTTTAAGGGAGTTGAACTTACCACAGTTGCCCTCAAATCACCTTGACACACTTATGAGAGACCATGTGTTTGTGAAAATTATGGAACCAGAAGAGAAAAAATGACCCCAGTAAAATCAACTGGAACACCTGCATGTATTAAATTATCCATTTTAAGAATATAGAAGCCAGACATAAAAAACTACATCCAAGATCAGCTGGTCAGTGAGTTCCCTTCCGTCTTCCAAAAAGCCCTACCAGGGTTACCGCCCAACTGTGGCATACAATACAAAATCAATTTCAAGGGAAGTGGCCCCCAAAGCACAACCCATCTACCGCCTTACACCCCAAGAAGACAACACTTTGAAAGCCTATTTGGACAACGCGCTTGAAAAGGGCCTCATAAGACCCTCAAAATTGCCTTTTGGTGCCGCTGTCTTCTTTGAGGTAAAAAAATGGAGGACTCCGCCTAGTCACAGAATACAGGGCACTCAACAAGGTCAAAATTAAGAACAGGTATCCCCTGCCCCTGATTGATGATCTTTTTGACTCCCTGGGTGTCCCAAATCTTCACAAAAATCAATTTGATAGCAGGTTGTCACCAAATTTGCGTTAAACCAGAGGACATACCAAAAACAGCTTTTAGAACCAAGTATGGATCCTTTCAGTGTGTTGTCCTCAATTTCGGCATGACAAACTCCCCTAGCACCTTTTGACCTTAATGAAAAAGATTTTCAAAGAACACATTGGGAAGCAAGAAATCATCTACCTGGATGACATAATTGTCTACAGTCAAACCCTAAAACAACACTGGGAAGATGTCTGCCTGGTCCTCCACATCCTCAAAGAAAACCAACTCATTGCCAAGCCATCAAAGTGTGACTTCTTCTTGGCTGAACTTACATTCCTTGGTCACATTATCAACAAGGACAGAATCAAAACAGATCCAGAAAAGATACATGCCATAAAAAAATGCCAGCTCCCAGAAACAAAAGCAAACTCTGTACCTTCCTAGGCATGGTAGCCTACGTTAGAAGATTCATTTCTGAATGGGGCACTCTGATGGCCCCTCTATCAGCCATTACAGGCAAAACAACCAAATTTGTATGGACACCTCTAAGAGACCAACATTTCTGCAAGCTAAAATAACAAATGATTACCACCCCTATCTTTCAATACCCAAACCGTGAAGGGATATACAAGTTGGAAACCAATGAATCTTACTGCACCATAGGAGAAGTACTCTGTATCCAGACGGCATAAAAGGACTTCCTCCCTGTGGCGTACAAGTCAAGGAAGCTATCTGACAGTGAACAAGGATTTCCCATACACAATAAAGAGTTATTAGCCATCATACATTGCCTCATGAAATGGCAATGTTATCTAAAAGGAGCCCAAACAATTTAAAGTCCTCACCAATCACAAGATATTAATATTATTTAAGACACAACAGCACTTGTCAAGAAGGCAAGCCAAGTAGATGAGTCTCATACAGAGATACCCCATGCAAATTGAATACAAGCTAGGCAAGGAAATGCTTACCGCAGATGCCCTTTCAAGGCTATACAATAAACATGTCCTATGAGCTGGTGGGGACCCTGACTGGCCCATGCTTATCATGGGAAATCTCCAAGAAGGGTTCCCTCATGGCACCCCAATGGACATACAATAGAAGGTCCTTAAAAACAAAAATCTGTTCAAAAACGTATATGGCACTCTGGCTGAATACTTCCAAATGGTGACACTGTACCTTACGTTATGTCAACGCAAAATATTGACACAATCCTCTAATATCACAGAGACCTGGGACACACCCATAGCAGGAACTTGCACAAATATCTCAAGATACACTAATGGTGGCCCAAAATGATAGATGACATCAGAGAGACACTGGAACAATGCAAAGTCTTTGAGAAGTACGCCCAAACCAAGGTACCACTCAAATCAGTAGTACCTGTATCCATCACACAACCCTTCAAAGTATGGTTGTTGGATATTGTAGGACTAATGCCTGGTGAAAACAAGGGCAAGAAGTAAATCATATCAGCTATTGACTATAAAACCAGGTGGCCTGTGGCACAAGCCAAAAAAGAACACAAAGGCAATGATGTGATACAACTTATTGGGAAAGAGATCATAGCCAAATTTGGAAAACCCAAACTCCTGATCACAGACAAAGGCACCAAACTAAATGCCATTGACACCAATATCTACCTTGCCAAAAATGAAATAAAACACATCATAGCCAGCCTGTATCACCCTCAAGCAAACAGACAAGTAGAACAACTAAACAGATTGCTTGTAGAAGACCTCAGTAAGTTATCTTCTAACAATACAAAGGCCTGGGTCAACATGCTGCCAACAGCACTCATGATCTGTAGAACACAAGTCAACTGTAACACAGGCAAAAGCCCATGTGAAATTGTCTATGAATAAAAGCCCGCTCTTGTTAGTACAACCACAGGACCACAATTACCTCTGCCCAAAAAGGTGCCAGATGACAGTGATTCCAATGTACAGCATGCTAGGAAAGACCAAGAAGACATAGAATAAAAAAGAGTCAAGAGAGAAGCAATCCCACTGCAGCAAGAAAGATTTCAAGTTAGGGACAAAATCTGGGTTGTCAATCATAATCAGCATAAGTTGGAACCAGGGTTTTGTGGACCAGGCATTGTCATGGAAGTCAAGCCCAACAATACCTACCTTGTCAAGGGAAGTGGAGCCCAAAATGAACTAAAGTATATGCGCCACAACCAACTCTGCCTGTGTAAAGCAAGAACAGACCATAAAAATTCCAGAATCCCTGTCCCCAATGCCAAATTAAATCAATATCAAGCCCACATCCCCACCACCCTAAGGGAAATTCCCTAGGCTCTGCCTTTCAGCACCCCAGGGGGAGATGTCACAACATTTTTGATTAATCCTCCTTGGGGAATTAGCACCCCAAGTAGATCACTGAATTAGTCACCAAATGGCTTACCAACCAACCAACCAACCAGTAAATTGGTGGCACAACTATCAGTTGAAAATCTATTACAGGGATCAAATAATCCAGATCCTAAACAGAACATAACTTGAATAAGCCTCATGACCTAAGAGGAACATTAATCAGATAATCCTTATGATCTCCATGATGTACATGGACAGTATGTGGCTTTCCATGATACTATATATTACCCTATATTCATATCCAATAAAGTATTATTCTCTTCTTAATTTCCCCCTTTATCTCATTTATTATACTTCCCAGAAGTATACACACAATATTGTACATGTTTTATTGGGTAGCTTTAAGGGAGAATTGCTGCTACTTTGCAATAATGGTGTGCCTAGGACTAAATTAAAATGGCTGTTTAAAAAAGTAGCTGCTAAAATTAGTGTTTTTGGATGTCTAAGAATTAAATTTGGTTACTTTTCATTTAAAAGCCCAGGCTAATCACTTGGTTGAATGATATAGAAGTCAGTAAAACATAATAATTGCATCTAGAAGTCTTAATTAAAAGGACATCACTAGTTTTAAGGATATACTCAACATATAAGCAAATATTCTAGGCTATTAGTATATACATAAAAAAAGTCAAGGAAATGTTGAAGGGCAAGCTGGAATTTTTCTAAGGGATTTTGCTACTAGAGCATAATGCTGAAAGATTTGGTAAAACAGTTTGCCATAATCTTGCTATGAGGACAAAATTTAATTGGAACTGTGAAACAATCATAAGAAAACAATTTCTTTGGTGATTTACCACATAATGTGGCCAAGTTTGAGCACAGAGAAACAGTGAAGAAATTAGAGAGATTTTTAGAACATAAACCACAAATCTTCAACAGTTTAAACAATAAAAATTTGTTTCTGATGAAAATTGTGTCAAAGCTGTGAAGAAGACTAAGTACTTCAAATAATTGTCAATGGTGAGCCTTAACATCATTGGTTGAGTTTCAGGCTTGTTTTACTAATAATTTTTATTAGTTCAAAAGATCAAAGCTAAATAATATGTTAAAAAATATCACAAAAATGTTCAAAGATCAGATAGAGTAAGTTTGAAAGCTTATTGTTGTAAATTGCGCCATTAATGATATTTTGATATGGCCTTTGAATAGTGATATGTGCAAAGATTTTGTTGGTTTTGCTTTCAATTTTGGGAATTCCTTGCCCTTTGTAAAGGGGTCTGTTCCAATATCCACCCATTCTGTAATACTGTATCTGCCCTTGACTGATCCTGGTATAAATTAAACCCAATGTGACTCCCTCTGCCACTATGACCACCTATTGAGTTACCATTGACCCTTGTCTACTATTTAAGTAGAATTGCTTCTCCTAATAAAGACAAGTTTATCCACATTTATGTTGGCTTTTGTATTCTTCAAGCCTTTTCCATTCCTTTTTGACAAATGAATTATTCTTCTTTTATTCTAAGAAATTAAGAATGTGCCCTTAATTTTTCCCTGAAGGTTAACCCAAGGATAGCTTTGAACCTTGAATCTTTTGTTATAAAATTTTTTGCTGTGTCCTCCTGGATGTTGTCCCCAGGAACCAAACATGGCACTGATGAATCCATTTGCAGTCATCTCCTCAAGATATGACTTGAGGGCTACCTGTCACTTGTGGTTGAAGATGTAGATAGGGCCATGGCTGGGTTAAGTTTTGTGAAACTTGTCAATAGCATGATTGTAGATGGAGTGGTTGTGGAGTTGACCTGCCGTGTTCTCATCAAATACATGATTCCATTTTGCTAGGGGGGAAGGGTGGATCCCTACACTGGGTTCCATTTATATGGTCATGAGTCCTTGGGTGAATTCTTCTGGATTGGTACAAAAGGGTACAGTGTCAAGGTTTTCTTTATCCCCCAGGGTGACAGTCTGCTCCTGGTAGTTCAGGATGAGGCCATGTCTGTCTGATCAAGAATCTCCAAGGATGAGGGAGTGCAGCAAGACCTTTAGCAGGATAAAGGAAAAGGGTTGTCAGGGATTCCTTTCCTGACTCCATTAATTTTATGGATTATATTTTTAATGATATCAAAGCAAAGCAACACAACAACAAAGGATTTGAAACCAGGTTGAATTCTAGCTTTGAATCCAACAGGAATCAAACTTGGAACCCTAAGAAAGGGCCCAGCGTTAGTACAGAAGCAATTATCCAACTTAATTTACCTAATTATATGGGTTTAATTCAACAAAATTTTGCTCTTGCACCCACTCTAAGATTAAAATATATTAGTAAACTACTAGCCCACGTCACATACTGCTCAAGTTCTGAATGGTTGATTAGTCAGCGGATTCCCAATTGCACCAGGGTAATTAACCCAGAAGCTCTTCAGAAGACTAAAGCCATAGGTAGGATACACCATTTCAAAAACAGCATCCCAAAAAATGCCATCTCAAATTTTTGCTATCTCAATTTACTAGTAAAAACGCCATTTTGACTAAGAAAAAACGGGTTTAAAATTTTAGATTTTTTGAACTCCAAAAACTACCCAAAAAATTCCCAAAAATAAAAATTCAAAAAACATTTCTAGACTTAAAAAAGCCTCAGAATTCAAAATCTGCAATAAAAAATGGGGTCATTAGTAGCAACATAGTTGTGTAAAGCACAAAAGTTAAAATAATCCCAAAAACTACTATTTTCATCTATTTTAACTATAAACTATACTTTAAAATAAGCATTTGATTGTACCAAATACCAAAAAAGTTGAATAATAGTAAAATCAAAGGAAATAAAAGAGAAGGTAAAGAAGACTTTTATTGAGGAGGGATCATACATTGGTTGAAAGAGCAACTGAGATAGCTTGGAGATGCTCAAGCTTGCTATCCTTGGGATAGTAGGCAAGGACCACCTTGCTAATCTCTGTATACTTTTTTACCACTTTGGTTTGCTTGGGGGGTCATCCTTGGTCTTCATGCCTGTTTTAAAGAGACGGGCGGAGATGGCTTGTTGAGTCTTGAGATGGACTATGATTTTGTTGAGCTTGGGCTTCTGAACCCAGACCCTTGTGGAAAATTGACTATGTCACCCTTCAAGAGAAGAGGTGGTCTTTATTAGGCCATCCTTTACCTGCTTAAAGCAGTTCCACTGGATTGAGTCACCACCCTTTCTGGAACAGCATTTTCCTTGGAAGATGTCAACCCATTGAGTCTCAAAATACTCAATAAAGGGCGCAAATGCTGCCTGGTTGGCCTGGATATAGGGATGGTGGAGGAGGGCATCATAAAAGGCATTTGTCTCCTCCTTCTGCACAAGAGCAAGGGCAGCAAAGCAGTTAAACACGTCCTTTGCTTCCTTTGTGCCTTCAGTGTAGACCAGCTCATTAAATGCAGAGCACTTTTGAAGGCGGCGGCAGAGTGCCTGCCAAAAGTCAAAGTAGCATCCCTGAGGGGAGCTCTTGAAGACCCTAATAAAAGCATTGGCCTGAGCCTGCTCAAAATCTACTACCATATATTCATGGTAGAGAAGGCTTTCAGGCTTTTTCTTGATTGGGGTGGCTTCCTCTGACTGGGCCTTTTTCTTGTGCCCTCTAGTCTCCTTTGGCTCCTCTTCAATAGCTGGGAAGATCTCACCCAACTTGGCCTTTAATATTGTTAGAGCCTGGACATAAGTTTCCTGCTTCTTATTTGGGAGGAAAAAAAGACCGGGGGAAGAACAATATTGTCAACCTGCCCATGGATATTCCAAAGCTGGCTAAAGAGCTTTGGGCAGGTTGAGAATGTTCCATCTGTAAGCCAGGTCTTGCAGTTTAAAAGGTTGCAAAGATCCTGGGAGGTAGCAAAGCAGAAGCTCCTCTCTGGGGCATGTTGACCATCATTGTGAAGGAGGAATCTCTCTTCATGCTGTGAAAGCTTTTTCTCTTCAGTTAAATTCAAATGGTCAATTGATGTAGCACTGTCACCTTCAGTGCTCAGAGCATATATTTGGTCAGTGAGATATCTATGAAGTTTTGAGGCGCCACCAACAGTTGCCAGTTGGGTATCCTTTAGATTGATGAGCGCATTATTTACAACCTCAGTTGCAGTTTGGTCTTTGGTAGTTGATATGACCTGGCAAAGAACCCAGCGGATTAGTTGATACAGTGGATCAAAGAGCTTGGCACAGTCATGCCCAATAGTCAGGGCTTTAAAACAAGTGAATCCATAGGTGGTAAGTCTAACTGGACAGCCAACATTATCACATTTGAAGTGATGCTGACGGATGGGCTTCTTATTGTTGTTGCAGCTGAATCTGTAGCCCTTGTGGACAAAGCCAGCACCCCCTTTCTTTGTCATAATTGGATAGCTGACAGGGTATGTGGCGGGCATAGCAAATGTGTCATTTCTTTTGCATACATTGTGGATTAAGTTAAGATCCCAGGGCTCAATTGTCTCATCTGCAGGAGCACCAGGCTCAGGCTCCTGCTCTTCTTCATCCTCAGGCTCTGAAGTGGGGTCAGAATGGCAATTGAAGTTGAACAACTTCTTTTGAGGGTCTGACAGGGAGTAAACAAAAGGAGAATGGGGAGGGGTTGGGCTTGTTTTCTCAGGCTCTGGTGAGGGCGTAGGTGCCTTGGGAGGAGCTTTACCCTTAGCAGATTGCTTTTAGGGGTAGTTTTGGCCTTTTTGGCCTTTGGAGGAGTGGTCTTGGACTTTGAGGCCTTTGACACAGCTTTGATGGTAGGCTTGGGAGGCATCTAAAAGTGAATTAGTATCAAAATATGAGCAATTTGGGGGTTGTTTTTAAAGAGAAAAATAAGAATGTTTTTAATATAAAAGTATCAATTTTTTTACATAGAATTGTAGAAGTGATCAAATAATATATACTATCAAAATTTCAATTTTTTCATTTTGAAAAAATAATTTTTTTTTACTAGTAATGCAAGTAGGCAAAACTTTGAGTTTTGACTGAAAACTTGCTCTCAAGATGGCTTTTTTGAAGTGACATAATTGAGGTGCTGTAGCTCAAAAACATAGTGTTTTTGACCATTTTTTATATTAAATTAAAAAATTTAAGGCGGAGCTACCTCAACCAGGCCAAAGAGTAAAACTTAAATTTCTCAAAAACTAGCTTATACAACTGGGGTTAAAAAGTACTCAGTTGTTTAGAGGAGATCAAAAAATATATATTTGCAAATTTTCATATGTTTTCTTACATTTTTTATTAATGTTGGTTTTGACGTGAAACTATACTTTTGAAAAGTGGAAAGCAAGAATTGTGGTGGGGGAATCGATATAGTGTAGCCTGGCGTCATATGCAATTTCCCCTTATTTTCCCCTATCCATTGTGCGCCTTGAATCAATTGGGTGATGTGAAACTCAGTGGAATTTGAAGTGACATAAATTGAAATGGCGTAATCACCCTCTTCCATATTAAAATCACTATTAAAGTATATTTTATTGATGAAACCCTTATCAATGTATCCATGTATAATAAAGTTATAAATTACATATAAAAAAACTGGTTTTTTTACCCAGCAATGACAATCACTAGAAGGACTATCATAGTGGCGCCTATTTAGGTTGTTCTTATTATAAGTGTCTTAGATTAATACTATAGGAACATCTTCTGGCACTATACCACAGGCTTTATTTTAGTTTGGGTATAAGCTTATTTTAGTTTAAGATAAATGGCGTAATTTGAAATGATGTAAAGTCAAGATGGCATAAATACGCCCCACACTAAGTGATTCCATATGTAAATAAAGTTAGCAAAATAAGATTTAATTAATCTGACTTGAAGTGACAGAATTGAGATGGCGTAAATTTGAGATGCCGTATTATAAAAGTATATGTAAATTTTAACTATTTTATTGTTTATTTTATTTTTTTGTGATTCAAAATCACTAACGCAAAAAATGCCATCTTGAATTAAATTTGAGATGCCATTTTTTGAGATGCCGTCTTTGAAATGGCGTATCCTACCAGCCACATACTACATGCAACTCTGCTTTCTTTCCCTCTTGCATGCCTCCATATTTTTCTGTTTCCTCTGCTGTTTCTGCTTCTTTTGTTTCTGGTGCCTGTAACAAATCAGGTAAAAGAGATACTTGTGTGAGTCCTCTCAGAGGTTTTTTCTTAGAGAAACATGAAGTTTAACCCTCTTATCACCAAATCAGCCTCTAATCTTATTTTATTCTACACAAGCACTATTTAAGCCAGCTTTAATTATCTTCATTCTTGTTCCAACAATAAAGAAATTTCTCTTATATTAAGCTTGCCTACTCCTATCTCATATACCCCTTTTTGAAACCATTAAAGGGAGTCAATTCCTGTTCTGGTTTCTAGTTCCTTTCTGTGATACTGACCCTTGAAGATTCAACTCCCACCACAGAATATCACAATTCTTCTCCTGATGACTCCCATCAGAAGGAGTTCCTGAAAAATGCTTGGTTCAAATACCCCTCAGGTCACTGGGAAAGAAAGTTCCAGTACATCTGGTCCACAAATCCACCTCCACCAGTTGAACCTCCCTTGGTGAGACCAAATGCCTCCCTATACCTGTTATCTCATCTGATGGGCTATTACTTGCTGGGTATATTCAGTTCAATGATGGGCCGGTTTGCATTTCTAGGGCACTTTGGTTACCTGGCTATGGTTATGGTTCCTATCAGTTTGGTAATGAAGGGCTCAACTTAGGGGCCTTGACTCATCAGATTAAGAATCTGTTCCCCCTCAAGTGGAGCTGACAAGGGGTATGCATTATTCCCTATAACTAGGGGTAGTTTTTGTTCATACATGTATCCCTTGTCCTTGGTGCTGCTTCCCATGATGATCTATAGGCAGTTCCCTGATGAAGACAGGCCTAGTTCTTGAGCTAAGTCTGAATCAATGAAGCTCTCATCTGCCCCTGTGTCAATTAAGGACTTCATTTTTTTGAGGGTTCCATTAATGTTGACTGATACAAGGATAAACATGTAAGACTGGTAGGAAGTGTTTATTTGGGCCAAAGAAATGGGTGTAGCGTTTTTCTTAAGACAGGCTCTGGTCAATTGAACTGCTTAATGGCAGTGAAAACATAGTCTCTATATAGTGTCCCTGGAGTTTTTTGGGGGTCATCCCAGCTCTGTGGGGTATGGGGGTTTGGGTTTGGATTTGGAAGTGCTGGAATGGACAGGTGTTCTCTTGGTTCATGCTGAGGACTTTACATAGAGGAATCAGCATATCTAAGCTGAGAGTGGGGTGGTGGTGTTTCAGAAGGTTTTTCATGGCTAGGTTCACTCCCTTTTGGAAGATATTGGCTGCTAGTTTGTCCTTGAGCTGGGTGCAGGTTTTTAGCTTAAAAAATTTGTCAACATACACCTGGATGGGTCAAGAGCCTTGTCAGATTTCTAGCAAGAAGTTTAGGGCGTAGTATCTGGTGTTGCAGTCTTTACCCATGGCCATCAATTCTTCTTCAAACTTGGCATAGTCCAGGAAGAATTCTACGTCTTCCGCTGTGGATTTGCTAAACCAGTCTGTCAGGAAGCCAGTTGTAGGTAGAGGCATTGGGCGGCTCAGGGTGAGGCGCAGCCAGGCTGGCGGGTAAGGCCCACCATAGAATGGGTGCTAACTTGATAATATAAGATACAGAACGCCCAAGTAAGGACCAGGGTCCAGAGCTGAGGACCACAGAATCTACTAATCCTGTCAAAGTAATGTAGAGTACTCCAAACAGTTGAGTAGAAGTAGTATTGGCTGCGGCAGTAGGTTCCAGCGGGCAGTCTGGTTGTGGGGTTAAGGGAGGAGTCATAGGAACAAAGTAGGCAGGCAGATAATTGTACTTGTCTTTGAACAATCTTGGCGGCCTTTTGTACCACTTTCCTTTGCGTCCTATGTATTTGGTTTCTCTAGTCCTGGCCAAGGGGTTGGCAATGAGGATAGTCTCCAAGCCGTAATCTGAATAGGCTGGGTTGGGGGGGGGGTATTCAGTAAAATGCACAGGTCCAAAGGGGGCTCCTAGGGGACGGTATAATGCCTGGGGCAATTTGGCAGGTTGGTCTTGGGGGAGGGCGGCGGCCTGGCAGTCTGCTTGACTGGGATTAAGATGGAAGATCACTAAGACTAGATAGGGTAAGATTTGTTCAAACCAAAGGTTCATAAAACTTTATTATCAAAAATGACAATGGGGGTATTGCCGTACCACCAGGGTTTTTATACCCTGGGACTTCGCTTCTTTGATTTTTGCAGGGTTCAGGTTTGCAGATGAGGCACTGGCGGGACGTGGGTCTTGGCTTGGGGTCTCAAGGGCGGCAGATCCAGGTTGTGCCTGTTCTGGAAAATTGGAAAGACAACGCTTTGTTTTGCTGCCACTGTTCACTATGTCACCTGAGTAGTCCAATTGCACTACCCCTTCTGGGCAGGAGACTGACAGTTGCTGGTGGCCATTGGCAAGGTTAAAAATAGGTTTTGTCTTAACCTCCTTAAGGCAAGCTGCAACCTCTGCATAGGTTTGGGTCTTTGGTGGCTCCAGGTTGGCATCAATCTGATGATCATTTGGGGAATTGTCTCTGGGGGGCTGGCGGGTCTTGGAGTAACTTGTTAACTTGGGTTTGCAATTCAACAAGTGGGCGGTCCCCTGTCCACTTTGTGTGACTCAAGTAATCTTTGGAGGGTCCTCTGTAGTAGGCCGGCAGAACGCGGAGTAATTTACCAATTTGAGCCCGTCTTTTACCAGATTGGCGGGTCCTGGACTGGTCTGGCGGGTTGGATCCACCTCCTGGGAACTGGGGTTTAACTCTTTGATTTTCAATACAAGTATTGAAATTTCATTCATGACACAGTTTAAGGAATCTCCAGAGATCATGACTTTAATCCCAAGTACCTTCTTGGTTTCACTGGAGTAGGATGGAATGTTAGCTTGGAAATGCAGGCAGAGGACTGGAATGGTGCAACAGGCTTCTTTGAGGGTGAATTTATCCATCTGAGACATTTCCACTTTTGTGAGGGACTGGTTGACAATTATGTTCTGTACCTGGAAGGAGGGAACCTTGAAAGTATCAGCAGCAGCAGTGTTAGGTTTTTTATAGTTTTTCAGGTTTACATCTTTCACATGAAATAGATCAGGTTCTTGATCATATTAAAAGTGTAGTAAGTGATTATCATTACAAAAAGCATACAAGATTCCACAATAATTATTAACATCTTAGGACTAAGGGCACCAGGGTTAAAATAGATCACCATAATGTCAGTGATCCAGTCTTTGGCAGCCGACCAGCCTGTTGGTTTTGGGGATCACTTGGGCCAGCGCTTTGTGGGTAAAGCCCACCACAAGAGAGAAACTAACTTAAAAAGGTAAGAAAAGGACTTACTCACTCAGGACCACGGGCCAGTGGCCAAGATTATAGTGCTGATTACCCCTGTGAGATTGATATACACAATCCCAAACAGCTTGCTAGAGTGGTTGGTTGGGAGGTTGGGTGAGGAGGCAGGCATTGGCTTGGGGGTCACAAGTGGTTCCATATTGTTGAGCAACTTGTGTTATTGCTGGTATTTTCAAAGCTACATATAGATGTTAGCCTTGCCAATGTACTCTACCTAATCCTATGCAAGAGCACTACAGACTACAATAGAATAGAACTTTGAAGATAATTACATTTATTGATACTGGAGTACAATCTAGCTAGCGGCTGCAATCTATCCAGGTGTAACTATGAACTTATTGTCATCCTTTCAGGTGTCTATATCAATATATACTGCAACAACCCTTGTTCTTGTCCTTTCAGACAGTTTTCAGTGGCTATCTTTGCAATAGGTCCTTCTTTGCTAGCTACACCTATCCTGATTGGCTGTCCTTGACACATGATATGCTACTGGCCTTAGCAGGCGTACATGGCACTTCAGCTACAGCCTACGCTCTTCTTGAGCTAGCCTAATGTCATTTGTTGATTGGCTGTATCTTAAACACCTATTATTGCGCTGGGAGGCTACACTGTATTTAGTAGATGCTTAGAAATTGTCCCTGTTCAGCCCTCCTACATTGGAAGGTAGAATTCTGGTATTCCATTTGAAGGGCTTAATATGTGATCCTTTTCTGGCTAGCAAACCTTCTGCTTATTAATGCAATGGGTCAAATTAGTGATTATACGCCGTATAATAGCAGACTCAATCCAATAGGGGCTTTTAGATTATCCGCCATGTAATGCTGACCCAAACCAATAAGGAACCCAATTATACGCCGTGTAATGCTGATCTAAACTCAGTATTTCCTAGCCATTTGTATATCACTTGTTTGATATGAACATATACGCCCATCAGGCTGTGTGGGGCTGAGTTGATACAACATCCAGTAGGGTAGAATGGGTGATATACAATTGATGATTTAGTGATTACACGCCGTGTAATCAATGATATTCACTATATTGGCTTACGTTTATACGGCATATAATAGCCATATCAATTATAATAAAGCAAGTAATATACAGTGTATAATCAGTACCCGTTAGGATGATGATCAGTGATAATATGGCGTATAATTGTTGCATCTAATCTAATAAAATAACAATTACACGGCGTATAACTGTCATATCCATTATAATATATTGGTGGTTATACAATGTATAATTATTACACTTAATATAATGATAACCTAGTGATAATACAGCATGTAACTGTTTAAGATCTGTGTGCAATGATTAGCCTGATCATTTGTGGTCAATCAGCCTAATCTCACACATATCAATTTTATAGGCAGGCAGGTAGTTGAACTTGCCTCTAAAAAATTTAGGTAATGATAGGATCCAAGGCCCTTGACAATTGTATCTAACTGCAAATTGTATGTGGGCCAAGGGATCTAGTTCAAGGATCTTTTCCGGGGTGTAATCCTTATATTTTGGTTTCAGAGGATAATATGTGAAGTGGACGGGACCAAAGGGAACATCTAGAGGACAGAAATCTGTGGGCAGAGGGGAAGGATATCAGGAGATCTTGTACTGAATTAATAGATGGCAAAGATAAAATAAGGCAACAGCTGTGGAAGCTAAAATAACATAACCTTTATTCAAAAAAAGCAATAAGTGTGGAGCACAGGGTCCTTTGGTCTATATAGCACCCCTCCTCAAAACTTGATATTTTCCATGGGGATCATCAGGGCATTGAGAAAAGTGGACCCAGGAGATCTGGGTGCTTGTGTTCAAAGGCAGCAAAATGGCATCTGAGCCAGTAGTTCTTTAATTAATCAAAGATCTAGAATTGGCAACTTGATTATCTTGCTCTAGGGTTGTGGTCATGGGGTTGGGTCACAGGCCTGTGGCTTCTTTCAGGGATGACTCTTGATTGACCACTGGTGTAGAATTCAAGCTCATGAATTTAATGGTTGGAATTTTGCTGCCTCAATTAGGCGCCTTTATTGTTCTCTCATTTGGTTTAATGATTCCTTTATTTTGCTTGTTTCACCATTTGGGCCATCATTATTGGCTTCAGCTTGGGGGGCTTGACCCCAGGAAAACAAGGAAGGTAGCCCCTTGGTCCTCAGGGCTGGCAGCCTGTGTGGATCCAGGGTCAGGGTTTGAATCCTGCCCTTGGGCCTGGGTTTCAAGGGGAAAAGAATTGACAATCCTGAAAAAAAGTAGGAGTTTAAAATTTTATGATTTACTTTTATTGTAATCTTGAGTTCATATTTGGAAAGTTTTCAAAACCATTGTAAACAAATCAGGAGCTATAAAAAATGAGCAAAATGCCTTTTTTACTAAATTAAATAGCTATTGATTAGCTGTATTACTGTTATTTTTATATTTTAGGCTGCTCATACTACACATCTTGTGTGACTTAATTTTGTTTTTTAATTATTAATCTCACCTCTAGATTTTCTAATTTTGGTTCATTTTAGTCCTTCTGTTGGTGCCTCATATGAATCCTGGTTGAATTTTAATAGATTCCAGAACAACATCCATCCATCTATTTTACTTGATGTACCAGTCCATTTTGTTTGTGGTTTGAAATACACTGCTTGATGTTTGATATAATTTTTTATAGTTTGTTAGTGAATTTTGTTTTTTGTTTGACAGTTCATTTATTAATCAAAAATATTTAAATTATTTGATTCCTGAATCTTGCCTAACTTGGGGTTTGCTTAAATATGAAATTATTTTGTTTAAATATGAAATATTTTTGGTTGTTGCCATAGCTTTTAAAACTACTGTACATAATGTTTAAAAAATATTAATTTCAGCCTTTTTAATTGTCAATTATGTACTTTTTACAGTATAAAAAAGATAAAGAGAGAAATTAGGAAAATAGAATACTTTATTTGGTATGAAAGCAGGGTATTATACAGTATCATGGGAAGCCATATGCTGTCCATTTACACCACAAAAGTTGCCAAGCTCATCCAGGTAGTGTCCCTCATGGGAATCAAAATTTTTGATCTCATACAGCATGAGAAGATGTGGCAGGAGTGCCAATGAATGTTTGGTAGCTGGATCATTTCTTGAGAAACTTTTTTGAGAGAGAGTAGCCATAGATGCTGCAGCATAACTGTTTGGTAATTTCTGGCACCCAATTAAGTTAATTTTTATTCCGACCCCTTGAGCAGCAAAGCTTGGCCTGAATTGCACAGCTTTAAAGTCAAGCTCCTAAGGAACCCTGATGTGCCAGGTGTAACATGCTGTTGAAACTGTGCTGTTTTATCATAGTTACAAGGGAAAAATATTTAAAGACTAAATAATTATCTTTATTGCAATATTGGACTTATATAGTATGGGTGAATCATGGATAGTAGGAACATGATTGTGATGATCACTCTGTTGGATGTTTAAGGGGTGGCTTGATCTAGATAATGAGTCAGGTGCTGAATCAAGGTATTTATCCCTGGGGATCATCATTTGATCATGTTGCTATTTCTGAAAATTTGAGTTGACTTCCTCATTTGGCTAAAAGTCACTGAGAAGTCAGATTGTGGGGGCACAAACCTGCTTAGTAAGAACTTTGTTGACAGGTCAACCTTGCTGTTTCAACAGCCTCCTGGATGAAAGTTGGCCTCCTCTGAGAGATTTTCAGGAGATTAGGCGCTGTATTGGACAAGTTCTTGTTCAATTGCAGGTAGGACAGCCTCACACATTTTATGATGGGCCTTACAGGGGCGTAACTGGTTGTGGTGTAGGGCCTTATACTGTTTGCGCTTGTTGAGTCCTTGTACCAGGTAAGCGCTGTTGTTTTTTATCTTTAGTATGATGACAGGGCCTACTTTTTCTGGCTTCAGTTTGCTTTTGTCTCTTTTCATTACCTATTCTTCATCCCAGACTTTGTGCCTAGCTTGGATAGGGACAAACCTATTTTGTAATTATTTCTCTTCCTTTTACAACTGATTTCTGTTGGAATGCATCACTTGAGGTGCTGTACAAGGGGGAACCTTGCTAGGTATTTCCAACTTTGTTCCTGTAAGGGTTTATATGATGTTTAGTTGCATGCCATATAAAAGATTAAAGGGACTCTTCCCAGTGGATCTATTCACCCAGGTGCGGCATATAAGGAGTGCAGTTTGTAGCTTCTTGGCCCAGTCCTCAGGTCTCCCGGCAGTGATATTGGAAAGGGCCTGCACTAAGCTGTTGTTTAGCTGCTCAACTTGGCCGTTGGCCTGAGGGTGATAAGGTGTTATCACTGTGTGATGGACCCCATTCTCAGTGAGGGAAACGTTGGTATCTTATGAGATCAATTCATTGCCCCATCAGTTATCAATAGTTCTGGCTTTCTAAACTTACTGATAATCTCCTTGCCATTAAAACGCCAGATGTCATTGCCAGTATGTGCTTTCACTGCCTGAGCTACTGGCCAGCAAGTGGTAAAGTTAATGGCAGTGATGATAAACTTTTTTAAGCTTTCCTGGCATTGGGCCAACAATGTTAAGGGCCCATACCTTGAAGGGAAGTTGAGAACAGATTGACAACACAGAATTCGGGGGATTATCTCTTTCTGCAAAATTTTCACATACTTCACATTGCTCAAAAACCTCTTTTACGTTCCTGTAAGAGTTGCCCACCAAGTTTTGTGTTTCAGAAACTCATATAGGGTTCAACTCCTTATATGGCCTAAGTCTCAGCGGTAACACAAGATGGTGTCAACCCTTTGATGTATGAGATGGTAAACCTGTCAGTCATTTTTTAATTTAATATTCCATACACATCTGTAAAGAGATGTTTATTATTGATGACAGTGTCTCTTGTGATGTCGATGGTGCCTGGGGAAAAGCCCTTGTCCTTGGTTTGAAGTACTAGGATAGGCCAGTCAGGGTCCAGGCCATTTTTACCTCTGGTACCCCTGATATATAAACGGAAAAGAGCGTCAGCCATGACTAATTCAGGTCCAAGTTTGTACTGAATGTTCAAGTTGAACCTCTCAAGGAACTTCATCCAGCACGTCTGCTGTCTGGATAGGTTGGCTTAAGTTTTAAAGTAGATAAGGAACTTGTGATCAGTCAGGGCAGTAAATTCTTCCTGGCGCTCTAGATAACAGTGTCACTTAACTAGGTAGTAGACAATAGCCAACAATTCATTTTTGTGGATGAAATAGCGGCATTCACCATCTACTAGCTTGTGTGAGTTGTAAGCTACCAGTAAAAAGTTGCTAAGTGTCTGTTTTAATTTGTAACAATCCTCCAATGAAGGCATCCAAAGCAATGGTTTTCATTTGGTAGTCCCTGTCTCTCTTTGGGTATTAAAAATGAGGGCAGATGCCAATTTTTCTTGAGGTGGCAAAAACAGAGGTCCTGCTGACGGGTCCATAATTTTTTCTTGACACCTGTTATTGTTAACAGGGTGCTGTTAGGACGCCACAGTCTAGTATAAATCATTGTAAATAGGCAATCATTCCATGGGAGGTACAGGGTTTGGCTTTGTCTTTGGGTGGCAGCATTTTGCATATAGCTTAAATATTTTGAATATCTGGCTTGATCTTGTCTTTTGACACTACATGGCCAAGGAATGGGAGCTATTTACAATAGAACTGGCACTTGGACAATTTGGCAAGGAGCTTGTGCTGTGCTAAAGTTGCAAAGACTGCCTCTAGGTGCTTGTAGTGATGTTCTACCAAGAGGCTGTACTGTAGATTCAGAACCTGAACGTAAAAATGTGGGATTGTCAAATCCTTGGTCCAAATTTTGAATCACTTTTGCAGGCAACTCAGCTGAGTGAAAAATAAAATATTTAATAAAATTAACCATTTAATTTGACTTTTTTTGGTTTATTTAAATTGGCAAATTTCAAATCCCTTAAGAAGATAACTCAACTAACAAAAGACAAAACATAGCAAACAAATGCAAGATACATGAATCAGAAATGCAGGATTCTTATGTATAATTTAATATTTCCTGTATGTCAAACAAATCATAGACATCATGTAAAACTTAACAAATCTGAAATTGCGGGATTGTCAAATCCAAGAACCAAATTTCAAATCATAATTGGGGTGAATTAAAAATAAATATAATTTATGAGTGTCTCAAAAAGGAAGTCAAAGGATCTAGAGTGGATCTGTGCTAATTTCTTTAGGAAGCACAAGCATTCTCAAAAACCACCCTATTCTATTTTAGTGCAAATAAAATTTAGATGCTTGATTACAGTTGGTTTTAAAAATACTAATAATAAATTAGAATTATATATTACAATCTATCTTATCACATTATCTTCTCCTTGATGTGTTGATAGTTCACTTGCTGTTGATAATGTGATTGCGTTTAATTGGATAGTTTCACCCCCTATTGCCAAGGCAACTGGAGGTGAAACCATCCAATTAAACGCAAACACCTTATCAACAGCAAATGAATTATCAACACATGAAGGAAAAGATAACGTAATAAGATAGATTGTAATATATAATTCTACTTTATTATTAGCATTTTTTAAAATCAACTGTAATCAGATATCCTTAATAGAGATACATGAATACATAGTGGAGTAAACTGATGGTTTATCTTTCCCCCTCTTTTCTTCCTTGAAACATGTTTGTTTGGCCCCTGGCTACGCCAGTGCCAAAAAACTTTTAAAAAATTTCTGTGTTATCAGGAGGGTAGCTCATATATTAATATATGGTTTTGTGGTTGCTATATTAGTGATTTAGAGTGCAGAATATTACATCATTTCCAGTTTAGACAATTTTGCATTTCATTTAATTTCATGTCTAAACATGGTTGTTGAGATTGGATTTTTCATTTGATTTTATCCAGAGTGGAGCTTCTTGATTTGGGTTGATTTGTCCTAGTTTCTTACTGTATATTCAATTTGGATTCCAGTTCCTGCAAGTAATAACTGATTTTACTAGTGGCATTCAAAAGTGATTTGAAATTTAGTTCTTGGATTTGACAATCCCGCAATCTCAAAAAACATAGTAAACTTAATGAAAATGATTGATGGATTTGAACACTTCAAATCTGATTCCAGTTAATTCATTTGATCCATTGGAAATATGCAGTTCAACTTGAGCTTTGTAAAGTGTCTATGAGTTCCTGCATTTTTAAAAATCCAAAAAACACAAAGAATTAAATTTAATTAAAAAAGGCCATCCCGCAAAAGTGATTCAAAATTTGGACCAAGGATTTGAAAATCCCGCATTTTTACATTCAGGTTCTGAATTTACAGTATTGATACATAGTGAATTTTAAAGCATGTATATCTACCTATTGGTAATAATTCTGTGAACTTTTTAGTTGTATTTTGCAAGGTAAGAATAATATAATGTGTTAATAAATTACTGTTTATTGTCATTAATTGGCTGATTTTCTTTGCTGTGGCAATTGTGCATTTTCTGATATTTACACACTAGTATCCAATTGGTTGGTTTCACATCCAAATGCACAGGAAATAGGAAATCAAGTTGCCACCCTGAGACTGGATGTGATTGGGGGGCAGCTTGATTTCCTATTGCCTGTGCAATTGGATGTGAAACCAACCATTTGATACTAGTGCGTAAATATCAGAAAATGCACAATTGCCACAGCAAAGAAAATCATCCAATTAATGAAAATAAACAGTAATTTATTAACACATTACATTATTATTACCTTGCAAAATAAAACTAAAAAGTTTACATAATTATTACCAATAGGTAAATATTCAGGCTGTAAAATGCACTATTGTTGTAACTGTGCTGTTTTAGCAGAGTTACATGGGGAAAAATATTTAGAAGATAGATAATAATCTTTATTGTGAGATAGTGATTATATAGCTATTGTGAATCAATGGATAGCAGGAACATGATTGGCAATCACACGGCTGGAT
>QTSX02007451.1:0-49608 GCA_014839935.2 Entomophthora muscae | reverse complement strand
ATGATGATCCCTTACGGTGGATACTCTGTTTTGGCGCTTGACTCATTACCAGGATCAAGCCACCCCCTTCACCATTCAACCGTGTGATCAACACAATCATGTTCCTGTTATCCTTGATTCACAATGACTATATAATCACTATCTCTCAATAAAGAATATTATCTTGTTTCTAAATATTTTCCCCTTGTAACTCTTCTAAAACAGCACAGTTATAACATTGGTAGCAGAAGTAGGTTTTCCATCCTACTTTATTCCCCACAATTCTGCCTGTTGCCTGTACTTGCCACAACCAACAAATCCTTGATAAAATCATGTCTGGCCTCCCAGCAGACTGGACACTGTACACACCTGGTGCAAAAATACCTGATGGGTTTGTCCTCTACCAGAACATGGTGATACCACTGCCCACGTTCAATGCCCTGTCAGTACAAGGGTTCTTCCAGGCTCACTCTGCTATGCCTTGTGCAAGTGATGAAAATACCATGTCAGCCTACATAGCCCAAAGGCTTTGAATCACTGCCCTGAAGCCCTTTGCTGGGGCCAACAACAGCAACACTGCTACATGGATCCAATCTGCCCAAAGCAAACTGGTCCAAATGGAATTCCTGCAGCAATTCTGGATTGCAGAGATCTCCATCCAACTGACTCATGACGCTGGCACCTGGTGCAACAAGTGGCATGAAGAACACACCGAGAAGGACTGGGATACCTTCAAACAAGACTTCTTGGCAAGATTTGTGCTCAAGGACACCACACTCATGATCATACACCAAGTAAAGAACCTAACCCAGACGGGCACTGTGAAGGAACTCATCTGCACCTAAAAGGAACTCTGACTATGTGCCCCTCTAATATGGCCTTTGACACCCCAGTCACACACCTCATGTACTATGACACACTCAAGTTACATGTAATGATACCTGTGAACCTGGACCAGGTGACCAACCTGCAAAGCCTGTACCGCAAGGCGGAGAAAGTGGAACAAACATCCAACACCCTTCATAAGGCACAAACTGGGAAACAAGAGAGGCCCAAGGATTCTCAACCAGCCAGGTGTTCCAATCAACCACCCCTGGGAACAACAGAAGCAGCACAAACCATAAGCCCACAGGTTTAAATGGACATGGAAATGGAAACAATGGCCATTCAACCCGTACCCATTTCCGTGTTACTGCCACATAAGGCAACCAAGAGGAGGGAAAAGCCCGGGGAGAGCACTAAGCAAGACAAGCTCTCCCTGCACAACTCCCAACTTGCCCAATGAGGAATAACAACCTGAGAACGTGGACCAGTTTCCAATGATCCAAGTGCCCTCAGAGGACCCAGTACTTTACACCATTGCCAGACATCCCAATAAATTGATGTCTTACCCTTTCTGCTTTTGCAGTTACACGGGCTCAGCCCTCCTGGACTCAGGCGCAGATTAAACCCTTGTCAACAGCAGCTTTGTGGACAAGTTCAAGCTAGCCATTAATCCTTTGTGGATTAAAAACGTGGTTCTAGCTGATGAACATCACATTGCTGTAACAAGGAAAGCCACCCTCTTCTCTGTCATGCTTGAGAACCTGCACTCTACCATCCAAGGCCCCATCATTGACTTTCCAAAGTTTGATATTGTGCTGGGACTGGACTTGTTGCAAAGGAAAACCCCCCACATAGACTGGGCAACCTTGGTATTGACCATCAAACGCAAAGGCGTCAACCACCATATCTACCCTGACTCAGTGGATCAACTCCTATGCAACCACATCTTTGTGTGCATTATAGAGACCCTGGACAAAAGAGAGAACCTCAAGACAATCAACTGGGACTCCTGTCAGTACAAGATCCTACATTTTAAAGACCACCAGGATACCACTACGTCTCAGGATTGCAAAATTGTAGCCCGTTACCCAGAAATCTTTAAGGAGGCTTTACCTGGGTTGCCTCCAAAAAAGCATATCCAACACTCCATCTAACTCAAAGGAGTTGTACCTAAGGCGCAACACATTTACCTCCTAACCCCAAACAAAGATGACACCCTATGTGCCTACCTCAAAAAGGGCCTGGAAAAAGGACTTATCCGTTCCTCACAATCTCCCTTTGAGGCCGCTGTATTCTTTGTGGCCAAGAAGGATGGCACCCTGCGTCTAGTCACAGATTATTGAGCCCTAAATGAAGTTACCATCAATAATTGTTACCCACTGCCGCTCATTGACAACCCCTTCAATTCCCTGGGCGGCGCCACAGTCTTCTTCAAGATTAACCTAACTACAGGCTACAATCAGATCTGTATTAAGGAGGAAGATATCCCCAAAACAGCCTTTTGCACAAAGGTATGGATCATACAAGTGTGTGATGCTCAATTTTGGTATAAAAAATGCCCCGTCAACCTTTGTGACTTTTATGAACAAAGTGTTTGCTCCACACATAGGCAAGCACACCTTAGTCTATCTGGACAACATTATTGTTATAGCCCATTGGTAGGGCATCACCCCAAAGACCTGGAGGCAGACTTTGCTACCCTGGAACAATACAAGCTATTAGCCAAACCCTCCAAATGCCAGTTCTTCTGCAAGCAACTGCCTGTCCTAGGACAAATACTCTCAAAAGACGGTATTAAGCCTAAAAGTCAGATGATAAAGGCCATCTGCAAGATGCCACCACCCAAAGACAAGTCAGAACTCTGCACGTTCCTAGGAATGGTGGCCTATGTACACCAGTTTATACCTGACTGTGGCGTCCTAATGGCACCCCTGTCCGCCATAACTGGCGCCAAATCCAAGTTTTTATGGAACCCAACATGACCTTTGCTTTAGACGTCTCAAGGAAAAGCTCACAACAGCATCTATCCTGCAGTATCTCAAATACAATGGGGAGTACCAAATGGAAACAGACGCCTAAGACACATCCATTAGGGGAGTACTACAAATCAAAAACAATAATGGTGACTTCCTGCCTCTAGCCTAAAAATCACAGAAACTGACAGACAGCAAGTGTCAATACCCTATACACAACAAGGAGTTGTTGGCAATCATACACTGCCTAGTCAAATGGTGTTGCTTACTGGAACAACAGAAAGAATTCACAGCATTGACCAACCACAAGTTGCTTATATATTTCAAACCCCAAGAAAATCTATATTGTTGTCAGGCCCGCTGGATGAAACTCTTGGAGAGATTCAATATGCTCATCCAGTACAAGCCTGGTCTAGAACTTGCCATGGCAGATGCACTCTTGCACCTGTATGTCCGTGCTTCTAGGGGTGAAAATGGGCTTGACCCAGACTGGCCTCTCCTAGTGCTCTGTACAAAAGACAAAGGGTTCCCTACAGGCACAACCAATATCACCAAAGAAACGGTCATCAAGAATGAACACCTCTTTGCTGACATATACAGGAATCTTCACAGAAAGATGTCAGATGGCACAACCATTTCCTACATTCCCACACATCAACGAGTCAATACCATTCTTTTCTACCACAGAGATCATGGACATACTAAGAGCCAAAATCTATATGAATTCCTAAAACACAAAGCATGGTGACCAACCCTGTACCAAGATGTTCAGGAAGTCATGGACCAATGTGAAGTATGTGAGAAATTTGCAAAGAGCCAAACCCCACCTAAGTCAGTACTACCTATCCGCACACAACTGCCCTCTAATGTGTCAGCCCTAGACATTGTGGGTCCCATGCCAGGAAAGCATAATATTAAAGTACAACATTGCCGCAATAGACTTTGCAAAACAATGGCCAGTGGTACAAGCAGTAAAAACACATACTGGCAACAACGTACGGCAATTCATAGGGAAAAAAAATCATCAGCAAGTTTGGAAAGCCAGAACTTCTGATAACCAAAGGAGGCAAATAATTGACCTCTGAAGATACCAATGTATACCTCACCAAGTATGGGATCAATCACACAGTGATAACACCTTATCATTATCAGTCCAATGGACGTGTGGAGCAGCTAAATGGCAGCCTTGTGTAAGCCTTGGCCAAGCTCACCACCAGGAGACCTGAGGACTGGTATAAGCAGCTACCAACTGCACTACTTGTATGCCAGACTTGTGTGAACAGATCCACTGGGAAAAGTCTTTTTGAGTTAGTATATAATACACAGCCCTATATCATTCAAGTATTGTCAGGACCCAAGCTGGAAATTCCAAGCAAGGTTCCCCCTGCTCAGAACCCCTGGTCATAGAGGCCAATATCAATCAAACAGAAAGAGAAAACAAGTGTCTACAAAAGACATTTGTCCCCGTCCAAAACAAACACAAGGTTGGGGACAAAGTTTGGGTCATGAACATTGACAAGAGTAAACTACAACCTGAGAAAGTAGGCCCAGCAATCATCTTAAAGGTAAAAAAACAACACTTACCTTGTGCAAGGACTTGGGAAATGTAAACAAGACAAGGTCCTCCACCATGATTGCCTGAGACCCTGCAAGGCAAGACAGAGACAGAGTGAGACCGCCCTACCTGCCACAGAACAAAAATTAGTCCAGCATGGCGCCTGGGCTCCCAACAACCTCCCTGACAACCTGCCCCCAGAGGAGGCCAACCTTCAGTTGGGGGGTGTCAAAACAGCATACTTGGCCCGCCAGCAAGGTTCCAAGTAAGCAGGTTTGTGACCCATAATCCAATTATTCAGTCACTTGGAGCCAGACTAGGAAGTCAAATCAAATTTCCAAAACCAACAATATAAACAAATGATAATCCCTTTTGGTGGATCTCTTGTTTTTGCGCTTGACTCATTAACAGGATCTAGCCACCCCCTTCACCATTCTATTGTGTGATCTACACAATCATGTTCCTGTTATCCATGATTCACATTAAATATATAATCACTATCTCTCAATAAAGAATATTATCTAGTTTCTAAATATTTTCCCCTTATAACTCTGCTAAAACAGCATAGTTACAATAACTATTTCCAATTTGAGTCCCAAAAATAATCAATTTTTTCAAAAAATGAGAGTTTTGTGTTTGAGTTCATCACTTATGTGACTGAACCTCATGCATTCTCTGTTTGCATAATATTTGCCACACACTCATAATCAAATTTGATGTAAATTGCTTTAGCAAGTTTTTTATTGAGTGCTTTTTGAATTTGTGTTCCATGTGTTTGCTATCTCATTTTTGGAATTAAGTATTTGACTTTTTTGTTTTGTGATTGGCTAATTTTTGTTTTCCGGCCAAGGTAAATGGAAGCTTTATTAAGTAAATTAACCTTCAACTGGTTCCAGTTGAAATACGTTTTGTGACTGAGTTCATGTGTTCTAAACTGAATAATATACATTTATCTCAACAGGTTTGAAAACTATGTATAATAGATCAATAAGCTACTGGTTATTATCATTAATTGGCTTATTTTATTTGCTGTGACAATTGTGCATTTTCTGATATTTATGCACTGGTATCCAATTGGTTGGTTTCACATCCAATCACACAGGTAATAGGAAATGTGGTTGCCACCCCAACCACATTTGGTCTCAGGGTGGCAACAACGTTTCTTACCACACATATGATAGGATGTAAAACCAACCAATTGGATACCAGTGCGTAAATATCAGAAAATGCATATTTACCACCGCAAGGAAAACCAGCCAATTAATGGTAACATACAGTAACTTATTGATCCATTATTTTATTATTACTCACAAAATCTGGCTAGAAAGTTAACAGAATTATTATCAATAGGATAATATACAAGCTTTAAAATGTGATATGTATCAATATTTTTACTAAGTGTTAATGGCACTCTAATATAAACACAGTTCATTTATATAAATTACAATGAAAAAGGCCTTGTTTACAATGAATTTTATTATGCAAAATGCATTGAGTTATGCATATAATATCTAAATATCATGATTTAACACATACCTGCAATATTCTAATATAACATTTACATCTTTGGTCCTTAATTTATTGTTGATAATGAAAAATATTCAGGCCTTGATGGTAGTACTATAAAAACAGGTTTTTTTATGTAATTCAAACAAAATGTCAAATATCTACAGCCTTATCAATGAATTAGAGTCAGACCTTCAAAAGGTTGTTGAGCTCAAACATAAAATTAGGGAAATTGTAGTAAATCAGCTGGTAAATGAGGGAAAGGCTTTGGTCCAGCAAAACAAAACCGCAAAAAATAGCATGAGAACAATAGTCAAAGAAGAACACAAGGAAATAGTTTTAAACTACAAAAGGAAATACTCAAACGTTTAAATTTCAACAAAGAAAGTTACAACTTGTGGGAATTTGCAAAAAAAAACAGAAAGAATACTCAAAATTTCAAATTGATTAAAGGGACTGAAGTTCCAAAGGAAATTAATACTAATGAATAGGAAACTAATCAAATGGAAACAGATGAGAACAAAGCACAATCAAGAAGCAGAAGCGCTTCAAGAAATACTAAAAATTTATCAAATAAAAATCAAGAGAAAGCACAAGTTACAAGAAAGATAAGGAAGATAAGACCCAGGAAATAAAATGAAGAGCAGCCAACACTCATGAGGTTTGCTGATGGAGCTCCTGTGGCTGAGAGGGCCGCAGGAGAAACAATCAGTAAGTTTATTTATGTTCTAATTAAATTTACTTTAGTCACAACTAGGAATAGGGAGGAGTTTGCTGAAGTGGAAGCCTTTACGCTGACAACTGCCAGAATTAACTCATTCCGCAAGTTGATTTATTATATGTCAATAATCAGAATTAAAAATACTTTAATGTTGACAGCATTGAAAAGTCAGAATTAAGTTTTAACTCATGCAGACTACTAAATGTTGACACTTTTTTAATAAGCAGAAACCTGTTTCCTGAACATTTTACTTAATAAAAATTAAGCTTCAAGATACCTTTTAGGGTAATGTGACAACATAGATTTTAAAAAGTCCATAAAAATTATACATGAATATTAAAAAATTTCATAAAAATACACTTTTATTTTATTTTACTATGAAATTAGCTATCTTTACTATAATAAATTTTTCCCACTTATAAAACAAAATAAAATTCAATACACAAAAAGGTACCACATAAAATTTCACGTATTATAGCAAAATATAGCAATAAGAAACACTAATATAAAGTTTTTTCTATATTGAAAACTACAAAAACATATAATTTACTAGTAAAATACCAATATAGGCCATGTAATACAGTCTAAAGCATCAAACTATCAATAAAAAACCAATGATTTTATAAAAGCAGTATCATAAAAGATTAATAATTAATTTAGAATACTATTTTTTTAAAAATATTATACTTAATATATAAGAACTATATAAAAAATTAGGCAATACTTAATAAATTTAATTAAAAGCTAGACTGTAATAACCTGGTTGCCATTAAGAACTGTGGGAATCTTCTTGATGTATTCCCCAATCTCTGAAAGCTTATATTTGGCCTTGACAACGTCCTTGATCTTCTCTTGATACTGTTTTTCTTTGGTGGTTCTCTTCTTCTTAGATGGGCGGTTCTCAATATCTCTGATGGATGCAGCAGTCTTCCCCTGTTGGACTTTGAGATGCTTGTAGAAGGTGTTGTATCTGGGCTTGATTCCAAAGGAGGACTTGATATGCTTATGTCAGCCCTCCAAAGATGAAGTAGTTTTCATCTCATCCTTAAGAACTGCCTGGTAGCAGTTCCAGTTGGCTTTGGCTCTGGGCTTGCTCCAGCGCTTAGTGACCTTACGTCCAATCCACTGTGGTTCATAATATTCAATGAAAGGGTAGAAGGCACCATCATGTTTCTTGGCATATGGATCCTGGCATAGGAGGTCAAAGGCTTGTCCAGTATGCTCTGGATTTACAAAGGCTAGTACTACAAACTGCTGAATTAAGAACTTGCACTTTCCTGATGTATCTAGATGGTGGAGCTTGCTGAGCTCAGGTAGACCCTTTAGTTGCCTGTTGACAGCCTGTCAATAATGGAAAAAACACCCCTGTACCTCTCCATCAAAGGTATTTACAAAAGCGTTATAATGGGCAGTTTCATAGTCCATAATTATAGTTGAGGGGCCAAGTGCTTTATACTGAGCTTCTTGTTCTGCTGCAAGGGTGGCTTCATCCTTTTCATCATCATCTGGATTGGCTCTAGTGTTATGGCCAGGGGGAATCTTTCTATTACTGGGTAGGGCTTTGATGCCCTCCTGAAGGATTTTAAAGGACCTTGTTTAGATCTCTTTAGTTGCCCCAGGAAGCAGAAAGTAGGCAAATGGGAGCACCTTGCCTTCAATAAGGGAATGTACAACCCATAGTTGGTAAAAAAGGCGGCGGCATACTGCAAAGGTACCATCACATAACCAGGTCTCTGAATCCCTCAACTGCTCCAGGTTCTGTTGTGTAGCATGGCATATAATTCTTGCCTCTGCTGTAGGACCATCATCATGTAAAAGAAATACCTCATCACCATTGAACATCTTTAACTCCTCTGTCAAGACTAACTCTCCTTGAACCATGGCTGATTTCTTATAGAGGACTAGGTCATGGCGTTTGTCACATATGTACTTCACTAACTGGTTGCAGTTAGGGATGAGCTTCAGGTTCTCATTAATTAGGTGTGTGGTGGCCTTAACTGCCAGATCAGAAGCCTTGACATCTTTGGAGACTGGGACCATTTGGTAGAGGTACCACTTTAGAAGCTTTTCAATAAGATTTATTGGAGCATTGCATGTGTGCTCTCCTTTTTCACTAGTGGCTTTATCCCATCCTTCTGTATTGATTCTGGCAGAGCAGCTTCTATCTTCACACACATAATGCTTTCTTCTTCCTGCTCTCTTCTGATTGTTGCAATTGAAAGCATAGCCATCACAGACTAAACTTGCACCACCTTTGACAGACATTAGAGGGAAAACTGAGGGAATTTCTTTGGGAGCTTAAACTCTTCTTTGACATTACATATATTGTGAACCTTTAGGGGATCCCATGGGCCAATTGGTGCTTGATGATAGTCAGACAGGTAATCATCAGGATCTTCTTTATTGATACTTGATGAAGAGGATGGAGGTGCAGATTCATTTGACGGCAGAGGGGAATTATCTGGAGTTGGATTCTTGCGCTTTCTGGACTGGGATGAGCTTGATTCCTTGGGAATTGATTCCTTTGAGCTTGATTCATCTGGGCTTGACTGGGGTTCTGGACTCTTGGGTATTGCCTTTCTTCCTTGCTTGTTTAGTGGAACCTCATCTCCTTCTGATTCATACCAGCTTGAAGGAGAACAGGGCTCAGGGGAGGGCTCTTTGCTTTCAGGGTCTGGGGTCTTCTCCTTTGTCTTCTCTTTCTTTGAGGGCTCTTTGGCTGATTTTTTGTTGGGGTAGGGACTTTGGGCCTTTCCAGAGGCTTTGGGTACTTTCTTGGTTGACTTGGGATTATTTTGTGGCTTCTTGGAAGATTTGTCCTACAATAATTAGAGTAGAGTTCATAAAGTAAGAATAATCATGTGAGACATGAATAAAATTAAATATTAATCAACTGTTTTAAATTTTATTATTAACTTAATAGTTTATAGAAGTATGGAAAGTAATTTTAGAGCTAGTTTATTATTAAAGAATAGGAAAAAACCCATGTTTATTTAAAAAGTCAACATTCTGGTAGTCACAGTAGTCAAAAATATTTAATTTAGTTTGTCAGCATAAAAAAACGCTTTAATTTTGACGTCAACATACTGACAGTCAGCATTAAAGTGGAAAAACACTATGTAAATCACTTATAAAGATTGGTTAATATTTTCTGGAGTTGTTTTTTTAAGGCTGAAATTGATTATTTTTAAATTTAAAAAATTAAAGAGTTGCATATGTAACTTATGAAAACTAAATAATAGGGATTGTAGAAGGAAGTCTGAAGTACAGCCCTGGGTACTTTAGCCTGAATTACCATACCATTGTATGTGTGCTTTTTGTTAAGCAGCAGTGTTTTACTAATAAATAAGTGAAGTTGTTGACATTCAGGCAGTCAGCGTTCTTTTATAGCAACTCTCCTATTAAATCTCGCTTAAATTATGTCACTTTGTTTGCTTAGCCAAACCCCTTTGTTGCAATTTAGGTGACGCGTTGATTTGACATAAAGTTGACATTATAATTACATATATAAATTCTAGTTTTAACATATGTGTTTTGGCTTAAGTGGACTTCTGGAAATAAGCTATAGTTTATCCAGTGAGTTTGAAATAACAGTAAATATCTAAATAATACAAAGAATGCTCTGAAAGTTGGCATATGTCTTTGTTCAATGCTTATCTTAATATATATTTAATAAAAACAGTAGTATAAAATATAAAAAGTAGTTATTTTTAGAATATTGTGTATTTTATTAAGAAATTTATGGATTCTTATTTGGGGTCGGCATCCAGATATTACTTACTGTAGTCAACCTTAATGTAAAAGTACAAAGAAACTTACATTTTCATAGTAAATTATATTAGTTTTTTGGCTTAAAATTAAGCCTTTGTTTAAATGGTGTCAACATTATGTCTGTTACTTTTTAATTTTGCAATTCTGATTTAATAATTCACTATGAAAAATTAGCTTAGTTTTGGAAATGCCCAATTCCAGCGGATAAACACCAAAATAATGTCAACTTACTAAATGTTGACAAATTGTCAACATTCAGTAAGTCAACTTGCAGAATGAGTAAATTACGGCAGTTGCCTTTACACCCAGTTGAGTTTATGGGGGTTACCAATCATTGGTAGCCCCTGCAAAGCAAATAAATCAAAATAAAATAATTCAAATGAACATGAATCAATATGAAAATGGGGAAGCAAAAAACAATGAATATTTATCACCTGCAGGATGCTTGCCGTGGGTTAGGAAAGCATATGAAATAGGAGCAAATATCAATTTCAAAGAGATTAATGAAATTTGAGGGGATATCAAGATGAATTTTGATGAATATATTTATGAAAGTATTCAAAGATTTCCCTTTTCAAGAATGAATGAATATGAAAAAATCTAGAAAACAGACTTTAACTAGGACCAGAATATCTCAAAACTGATATTTTCAACAAAGTTTTTAAAGTATTATCAAATAAAGTTGGGGATGCAATCCTTTTGAATAAGTTTAAGCCTTTATTAATTTTATTTGTTGAGGCATGGGGGCAGATACAAGCCAGGCGCTCCTGGAACCATATTCAAGTTCAGCCAAACGTCCTACATCAACAGATTAGTTCAAATATGTAAAAAATACATGTTTTCAGAAAAAAATACCTCTCAAAGAATTAAAATTGCAACATACCTAGGAATACTTTTACACTGCATTCTAAAAACAAATTTAAAAAAACTAGAAGACATACCAATTCAAATTGGCATATGCTGCTTAGCACTAGAACAACAGAAGACACCACAGGGGTACAGGACAGTTGAGCATGTCCTGTATAGCTCCTTTTCACTAGCATTGCTTTTTGGTTATTATGCGCCTCCTGAAAAGAACCTACTAATCAATTTTCTTACACAATTGCCTTTTATTAAGCGCTCAGCAACCACTGGGGTGATGAGTGCCACCCCTCTAGCAATTACATCCAGAGTTGTCCACCATGTACATAAGAGTATTTGATCCCATTTAGACGCATTAGCAGAAAATTTAATTTCAGGTTATAATACCCTGGAATAACTGCATTTCCCTTTGCAATAAGCATCCCATTAATAAATTATCTTCCCTTGCAATTTATCTTTAATTTTAATTTTTTATTTGTTTTTATGTTTAATTTAGTTTTAAATTTTAATTTTAATTTTAATATTTAAATTATAATAGTAATAGTAATAGTAATATATGTGTCATAACTGTGCTGTTTAGCAGAGTTACAAGGGGAAAATATTTAGAGGATAGATAAGAAACTTTATTGTGAGATAGTGATTATATATCTATTGTGAATCAATGGAAAGCAGGAACATGATTAGTGATCACACGGCTGGATGGAAGAGGGGGTGGCTTGATCCTGCTAATGAGTCAAGCACCAAATTGAGGTATCCACTGTGAGGGATCATCATTTGTTCATGTTGATTGATTTGGTAATCCGAGTTGACTTCCTGTTCTGGCTTCAAGTGACTGGGTAATTGGATTGCGGGTCACAAACCTGCTTGGTTGGAACCTTGCTGGCAGGTTGAGCCTTCAGTTTTGACACCCCCCGGCTGAAAGTTGGCCTCCTCAGGAGGCAGGTCGTCAGGAGCCTAGGCGCCATATTGAACCAGTTGTTGTTTGGTGGCAGGCAGGGCAGTTTCCCATTGTTTCTGTCTTGCTTTGCAAGGTTGTAGGCGGTTGTGGTGTAATGTCTTGTCTTGCTTGTGTTTCCCAAGCCCTTGCACAAGGTAAGTGTTATTGTTGTTTACCTTTGGGATTATTGCTGGTCCTACTTTTTTGGGTTGTAGTTTGCTTTTGTCAACATTCATGACCCAGACTTTGTCCCCAACTTCATGTCTCTGGCGGATGGATACAAAGGTTTTTTGTAAGTGTTCCTTTTCTTTGGCTGCTTGTTTGCTGTTGGCCTCTATTACTTGAGGATCTGAGCGAGGGGGAACTTGACTTGGAATTTCCAGTTTGGGCCCTGTCAATGCTTGAATGATATTTGGCAATGTGCCGTATACCAGTTCAAACAGGCTTTTCCCGGTGGATCTGTTCACTTGGGTTTGGCACACAAGTAATGCAGTTGGTAGCTGCTTATACCAGTCTTCAGGTCTCCTGGCGGTGAGTTTGGCTAAGGCTTGCACAAGGCTACCATTAAGCCGCTCTACAACTCCATTGGCCTGTGGATGGTATGATGTTGTGACGGTGTGTTTGACCCCATTTTTGGCAAGGTACATGTTGGTGTTTTCAGAGGTCAATTCTTTGCTTCCATTGGTTATCAGGAGTTCTGGCTTTCCAAACTTACTGATTTTTTTTTTGCCAATGAATTGTCAGACGTCGTTACCGGTGTGTGTTTTCACAGCTTGGGCTACTGGCCACCTTGTTGCAAAATCAATGGCTGTGATGATGTATTTTTTGACATTGTGCTTTCCTGGCATGGGGCCCACAATGTCCAGAGCCCATCCTTGAACGGTGGTTGGGTTTGAATGGGGAGTACAGATTTAGGCGGGGTTTTGCTTCTGGCAAACTTTTTGCAGACCTTGCACTGTTCTAGCACTTCCTGGACATTGCGGTATAAGGTTTGCCACCAGGCTTTATGTTTTAGGAATTCATATAGATTTTGGATCTTAGTATGTCCAAGATCTCTGTGGTAGCAAAGAATGGTATTGACTTGTTGATGTGTGGGAATGTAGGGAATGGTTGTGCCATCCAACATCTTTCTGTGAAGAGTCCTGTATACGTCAGCAAAGAGGTGTTCATTCTTGATGACTGTTTCTTTGGTGATATTGGTTGTGCCTGCAGGGAACCCTTTGTCTTTTGTACGTAGCACTAGGAGAGGCCAGTCTGGGTTGAGCCCATTTTCACCCCTAGAAGCGCGGACATACAGGCGGGACAGGGCGTTTGCCATGGCGAGTTGGCCCTGGGCTTATATTGAATGAGCATGTTAAACCTTTCTAGGATTTCCATCCACCGCGCTTGGCGGCGTGAAAAGTTTGCCTGTGTCTTGAAATAGATAAGCAACTTATGATTGGTTAGTGCTGTGAATTCTTCCTACTGTTCCAGGTAACAGCGCCATTTGACTAGGCAGTGTACAATGGCCAGTAGTTCTTTGTCATGGATAGGGTATCAACACTCACCATCTGTCAGCTTGAGCAACTTGTAGGCTACAGGCAGGAAATCACTGTCACTATTCTTAATTTGTAGTACTCCCCCAATGGATGCATCTGAAGCATTGGTTTCCATCTGATACTCTCCGTCTTGTTTAGGGTATTGTAAGATGGGCGCTGTTGTGAGCTTTTCCTTGAGACGTCTGAAACAGAGGTCACGTTGGGGGGTCCATACAAACTTGGACTTGGCGCCTGTTATGGTGGACAAGGGGGCAGTCAAGACGCCGCAGTTGGGTATGAAACGTTGTACATAGGCCACCATTCCCAAGAAAGTGTGTAGTTCTGACTTGTCCTTGGGAGGTGGCATTTTGCAGATGGCTTGTATCTTCTGACTGTTGGGTTTGATGCTGTCCTTTGAGACTATGTGTCCCAAGAAGGGTAGTTGCTCCTGGAAGAACTGGCATTTAGAGGGTTTGACCAACAGTTTGTGTTGTGCCAGGGTTGCAAAGACTTCCTCCAGGTCTTTGTGGTGCTGTTCCACCAAGGGGCTGTAGACAATAATATTGTCCAGGTACCTAGTTGTGTTTGCCTATGTGTGGCGCAAACACTTTTTTCATGAAGGTTACAAAGGTAGACGGGGCATTGGTCATGCAAAGTTGAGTACCACACATTTGTAGGAACTGTACTTGGTGCAGAAGGCTGTCTTGGGGATGTCTTCCTCCTTGATACAAATCTGATTGTAGCCTGCAGTTAGGTCAATCTTGGAGAAGACGGAGGCTCCTCCCAAGGCGTCAAAGAGATTGTCAATTAGTGGTAAGGGGTAACAATTCTTGATGGTGACTTTGTTCAAGGCGCGGTAGTCTGTGACCAGGCGTAAGGTACTCTCCTTTTTAGCCACAAAGAATACAGCAGCCCCAAAGGGAGACTGTGAGGGGCGGATAAGTCCTTTTTCCAGTGCTTCCTTGAGATAGGTGCACAGGGTGTTGTCCTTGTTTGGGGTCAGCCTGTAAATGGGGTGTACCTTGGGTATGGCCCCCTTGAGTTGGATAGAGTGTTGGATGTGTTTCTCAGGGGGTAGCCCAGGTAACGCTTCCTTAAAGAGTTCTGGGTGATGGGCCACAATGTTGCAATCTTGCGGCGTGGAGGTGTCCTGGTGGTCCTTGAAGTGTATGATTTCATACTGACAGGAGTCCCATTCAATAGCTTTCAGGCTTTCCTTCTCATCCAAAATCTCTGTGATGCATACAAAAATGTGGTCTTGTAGGAGTTGGTCTACAGAGTCTGGGTAGATTTCGTGGTTGACACCTTTGCGCTTGATGGTCTGCACTGAGGTTGCCCAGTCCACGTGAGGGTTGTTTCTCCGCAACCAGTCTAGTCCCAGTACAATGTCAAACTTAGGGAAGTCAATGACGGGACCTTGGATGGTGGAGTGGAGGTTCTCAAGCATGACAGAGAAGGGCGCAGTTTCCTTTGTCACAGCAATGTGATGTTCATCAGCCAGGACCACGTTTTTAATCCGCAAAGGATTAGTGGCCAGCTTGAATTTGTTCACAAAGCTGCTGTTGACTAAAGTTCAATCTGCGCCTGAGTCCAATAGTGCTGAGTCTGTGTAACTGCAAAAGCAGAAAGGGTAAGACATCAACTTATTAGGATGTCTGGCAATGGTGTACAGTACAAGGTCTTTCAAGGGCACTTGGATCATTGGGCATTGGTTCACGTCCTTGGGTCAGTATTCATTGTTGGGCAAGTCAGGAGTTGTGTGGGGAGAGCTTGGCTTGCTTAGTGTTCTCCCTGGGCTTTTCCCTCATCTTGGTTGCCTTGGGTGGCAGTGACACAGAAATGGGTACAATTTGATTGGCTGTTATTCCCATTCCCATTCCCATTCAAACTCGTGGGTTTGTGGTTTTTGTTGTTGCCGTTACCTCCAGGAGGTGGTCACAAGGAGCCCGCACTTGAATGTGAGTCCTTGAGCACAAACCTTGCAAAGAAGTCCTGTTTGAAGGTGTCCTAGTTCTTTTCTGTGTGCTCTTTGTGCCATTTGTCACACCAGGTGCCAGCGTCATGGGTCAGACAAATGGAAATCTCTGCAATCCAAAACCGCTGTGGGCACTCCATCTGAGCCAACTTGCTTTGGGCGGACTGAATCCATGTGGTAGCATTGTTGTTGTTGGCCCCCACAAAGGGTTCCAAGGCAGCGCTGCAAAGTCTTTGTGTGACATAGGTGGGCATGGTGGTCTTGTCCGCTGGTTGTGGCGTTGAGGAAGGCGCCTGGAAGAGCCCTAGGGCAGACAGGGCGTTGAAGGCGGGTAGCGGGATCACTGTGTTTTGGTAGAGAACAAACCCATCAGGTATCTTGGTACCAGGAGTATACAGCGTCCAGTTGGGCGGGAGGCCAGACATAATTCTGTCGAGGATTTGTTGGCTGCGGTGTGTGCAGGCAACAGACGGAATTTTTCAAGATAAGGTAGGATGGAGAACCTACATGTGCTACCAATGTTGTAACTGTGCTGTTTTAGCAGAGTTACAAGGGGAAAAATATTTAGAGGATAGATAATAATCTTTATTGTGTGATAGTGATTATATAGCTATTGTGAATCAATGGGTAGCAGGAACATGATTGGTGATCACACGGCTGGATGTAAGAGGGGGTGGCTTGATCCTGCTAATGAGTCAAGCGCCAAATTGAGGTATCCACCATGAGGGATCATCATTTGTTCATGTTGATTGATTTAGTAATCTGAGTTGACTTCCTGGTCTGGCTTCAAGTGACTGGGTAATTGGATTGCGGGTCACAAACCCTCTTGGTTGGAACCTTGCTGGCGGGTCAAGCCTGTGGTTTCAACATATGTAAATATATTATAATATAGTAGTTATATTAAAAAATGTGAACTAATAAAATATGATTTAAAAATTTGTTTATTTAGTTGCTCCTCAAGTACAGGTCATATATTATGTAGTTAAACAACAAGAACTGAATTTATCCTCATCAAGCAGCCTGCTCTACTTATGTTCTAAACAAGTGATTGTTTAGAGCTTGAATTACTTTTCCCTTGTAATATTATTTGATAAATAGATTTGCTATGCTTAACCTGCGTCATAAGTACTAATTAGTTTGATATACATGAAAATCATTGGTTTTTGTGTTGTGTGTCTATAGTGGCACTGAAATAATAAGGATCAGATGATGACCTGCAAGGTCCAATTTGTGGCTTAAAAAAGCCAAAGTACCAACAAGGATTCACAATTATTTAAATAAAATTAATATATTTCTATCTTTTTTAATTCTATTTATTTTTTAGCGCAACAGTCAATATAATATTCAGTGCATTATAATAAAAATATATTCCTCATACCTAGTATAATTAATTTTACTTACCTTTTCTACATACTCTTATATATCTATAATACAATCAAATGCCACATCATTATATAAAAATAATAATTTTTGAGTCCTAGTAAAATAAAAATAAAAAATAAAACCCAGAGCGCCCATTTATCTGATTAGCTCAGAGGCTAGGGCTTTGGGAAGGAAGGATTCTGAGTGCTTTTAAAAAGCCGCCACCACATTGGGTGGCATCACAAAGTGACTGACTTCAAAGATATTGAAGAGATCTTTGGTGTCCAGAGGGAGGCCTTTCTTTACCTTATTCTTGATGGCAACTGTGGTAAGTTTGACTCCCTTAAAATTGACTCCCTGGTGATTGATTCCCTTAAAAATCAACTCCCTTGAACTTGACACTATAGTAAAGTGAGAATTCAGCTTTTGCCCTGATTGACAACTGGAAATCAACACTTTTTTAATTAACAGATCTTGATGTACTGAAAACTTTTAATATAAAAAATTAAGCTATACAGCTATGGTATACTAAAGTGACCCCAGAGAGCAAAAAAATGCAATTTAAACAGTACCTTTAATTAATAGAAATAATGAGAAATAATTGCTTATTTCTCATTTTACTATGTAATTTACACTCTTCATTATAAAAATATTTTTTATTACCATAAAAATTAAAATTCCAATGAGACAAAAATAAAGATAAACACAACAATATACTTCATTCAAAATATAAAGAAATATTAAAATTTATTTGATATAGCTCATATAAGCACAACTGTGAATATCATATGTTTTATTTAGAAATTAACAAAAATTAAGATATTTCACTTACTTCCAACTATAAATATTCATCTCAAACTTACCTGTATACATAGAACAATTCCTGATAACTAATTAAGTTAAAGAAACTTAAAATTAAAACTAAAAACTAAATGATCAAAGCTAATAAGTAAAAATTAAAGTTAAAAAGTTAAAAGTTAAAAGTTAAAAGTAAAAATCATATAATCAAGCAAGCAAGTTTATTCCTTGTCATTCTTTCCCCGTTTCATCTTGGCCCCTTCCAGGAGGGCAGTGGTAATAAGCTCAAGCTGCTGCTTAAGCTCAGAGGCCTTGTATTTGTGCTTGGCTGCACCCTGGATGACCTTGGTGAAGAGGGTACAGTGGGTTGTTGGCTTGGTGGGGGGACGCGGTTGGAGAGATCACGCAGCTTGGAGATGGTTTTCACCTGCTTGTGCTGCAAGAGGGAAAAGAACTTGTTGAATTTTGGGTGGAGCCCAAAGTTGGCCTTGAGGTGTTTGTGGTAAGCCTCTTGCGCTGAGGTGGTCTTGAGCTCACCATTCACTGCCGCCCGGTACATATTCCAGCTGGCCTTGGCACAGGCCTTGCCTTGCCTCTGCGTGACAACCTTCCCAATCCACTGGGGCTTGAAGTACTCAAAGAAAGGCTTGAACTCTGGGTGCTTCACTATGTAGGGATCCTTTGAGAGCACCTCAAACCCCATTGCAGTGTGCTCTGGCTTTAAAAAAGCCAAGGCACTAAATTGTGCCAGCACAAATCTGCAAGTGTCCAAAGTATCCCTCTGGCTCAACCTACTAAGCTCAGTGTGGGCCTGCACGTTACAAGCAACTGCTTGGCGGTAGTGGAAGTGGCATCCCTGCACCTCCCTGCTAAACAGCTGCTCAAATGCATTGAACTGAGCAGGCTCAAAGTCCATAATGCATACGCAAGGCCCAAGAGCTCTTAGCCTTGCCTTTTCCTCCGAGTCCAGGGTGGCCTGGTCCTTGTCAGAGGCAGGTGGGTTGGCGCGGGTGTGGGGGGAGTCTTCTTGGTTTATCATCATCAGCGGGAGGAAGGAGGACAATTTCTTGGAGGAGGAAGGAGAACGTGCGGGTATAGATGGCCTCAGTGGCCCCGGGAAGAAGGAAGAACGCGAGTGGAATTACCCGGATGTCAATCTGGGCATGAACCATCCAGAGCTGCTTGAACATCTGGGGGCAAGTGGCAAAGGTACCATCAACTAGCCAGGTTGACGCCCTTTTCAACTCCATCAGGTTCTGCTGAGTTAAGTAGCAGATTATACGGTCCTTGGCTGCAGGCCCGTCATCATGAAGCAGGAAGCGCTCCCCACTAGGAAGCTGCTTAAGCTCATGAGTGAGCGTGAGCTCAGAGAGGACATCAGAAGCCTTGGGGGGAGGGGGATTGGCAGCAATACACTTATTGCTGATGAATTTGATCAACTGCTCCTGTGTTGGTACCAACTTGAGATTGTTGGGTTTGAGATGTTGAAGGGCCTTGATGGCCAGATCTGATGCGCAAAGATGAGAGGATGTGGGTATTACTTGCACAAGGTACCACTTTAACATCTGAGTGATTAGATGATTGGGGGGCTCACAAGTGTGCTCCCCCTTCTCCAACGTTACTTGCTCCAACCCTTGGTGTTTAAACGGGCCCTGCAAGTCTTATCCTTGCAGACAAAGTGCTTGCTTTTGGTCTGCCGCTTTTGGTTGTTGCAATTAAAGATATAATTGTTGGCAACGTAACCAGGACTGCCCTTTACGGACATGATTGGAAAGTACCAGGGGAAGCGCTTGGGAACTTTAAACTCTCCTACCATGTTACAAATGTTGTGAATGGCCAGTGGATCCCAAGCCACATGACCAGAAGCTTTAAACTTGTTGGAGTAATCCTCCGGCTCATCTTGGGGGTCAGATGAAGAAGGAGGGGAAGAGCCATTGGGAGGGGGAGGGGAAGGATTCTTTGAGGACTGCTTGGATGCCTCCTTTTTCTTATCAGAAGAAGAGGTGGTCTCCTTGGCAGCCTTTGCCTTCTTGGTCCAGCACTCCTTGGTAGGCTTGGAGTTGGCCTCTGAGTGATAAAATGAGTGGTCGGTGAGATCATCATCAGATTTATTGGGGGAGGATTTTTGGGGGGAAGCTGAAGGGGATGTAGAAGATGAGGGTGAAGGGGGGAGGAGTGAGAGGAGATGAGGTTAGTGACTTTGCCTTTGCAGGCTTCTTGGCACGCTTGGGGGTGAAGGCAGTTTCTTTGGAGCCTTTGGAGGCTTGGCGCTTGGTAGGCTTGTTGGATTTAGATGATCTTGGCTAAAGAAAAGTTTAGCATTGTAAAAAAAATGATTGAGAAGATATTGCAAACACAAAGAGGCAAAGCAAAGCAAAAGTTGAATGAAAAGTGTACAAATAAAGTTTTATTTATCAAGAAAAAAACATAAAAAAGTAAATAAAAGCAAAATAGAAACTCAAAGTGTAGATATAAAGATTAAAACATAAAAAATAAGTGAATTTATGATAAAGCATCAAAGATGTTAGGTTCAGCAGAACATCTTGGTGTTAAATAAATGTAAAAGTTTAATTGAAAATCAAAAATATATATGAAAAATATATGGAGAGCAGCAGAAAAAGTAGTAGATTATAATAGCAAAAAAATTATTATGTGGAATTTTTTTATTGAGAGTTGAAAATTCAAAACATAGTAAAGTGTCAAGTTTGGCACTGTTGAACAGCCAGAAAAGGCTGAATTCTCACTGTCAAGTATGCCAGAGTTGAGCAGAAACATCAAATTTACTATGTTTTTTACATATAAAACTTGCTTAAATTTAAACCGGGTTCAAAAGTTAACCCAAAAGCAAGGCAGTTTTGTATGCTCAAAAATAAAAAAATACAACATAAGTTAAAAAAGTAAATGAATGGGAATGTGTTTATTAGTGTTTAAGTTATGCTGGGAGGAGCTGGGAGTGAATTATTTACCATAGTGTTGGTTAAAACGTTAAGAAGCTCTCTGTACTAATCCCCAAGTTAAAGTGTTGAGTGGGTGAGTGGTGCTCATAGTGTGTCACATATTAATTTAGCCTTAATTACAAGCCTTTAATTAGTTAAATCCAAAACCAATCAGGTGGTGAGTGGATAGAGTCAAACAGAGGGGGAGTTGCATTCCTGTTTTTTTATAAATTACATATGAAATCTCTTAATAAATTGGGCTTAATTTATGTGGCACTGCTTAATCCACAAACCCGGGAATGACATAATGTAAAACAAGTGGGGAATTTCGATTAATATCTGTACCACTAAATCCAGTATAGTGGTGATTGGGAGCCTAATCAACAACTATGAACACTAATAATAAAAATATAATAGTAAATAACAATTTTTATATAAGTGCATAAGTATTTTATTAATAAAATTAAAATTTGGCTTAAAAAGTGTCAAACTGGTCACTTTTGGGTTTAGAGTGTTGAACACAGGTTTTTTCATTTCTATTAGCAAATTTACTTATAAATTTCCCCTTAAATTGGTATTTTAGCTAACCAATTTATTAAACAGAGTCAATTTCAAGTAAATTCAACCTTGATTTTTGTTTTTGAACCCCTAAATTACTAGTAAAAATTAGCTTAAAATTGGTTAAGCCAAAAATACTAATAGATTCACATATGCGGCACTCAACTCCCTGGTACTTAAAAAAGTGTCGAGTACCAGGGAGTCAAGTTTAAGGGAGTCAAACTTACCACAGTTGCCTTCTTGATCCAATTGAAGACCTCCTTGATTGGGTTAAGGAATGGAAATATGAAGAGGAAGAGGAGTCTCATTGGACAATCAGCAAAGCGTTGGCTGGCCAAATGGCTATTTTTATCAATTGGTAGGAACTCTGATACAACCAAATCCGCCTTGTGGAGCCCAACATTATCTAACACAACAATGTTAGTTGTGCCTGGTAATTAATCCAAAGGTACTCCTTGACGGTTTGGAGAAAATTAAGGTTTGTCCCACTATTATGCTAACCCTTGATCATATGATATTGATCCAACCTGCAAGGACTAAGAAGTGCTACCATGGAATAGGTCTGGGAACAGACAGCTTCAAAATGTGCTACACCATCCTTGGACTCCTTATTAACCCACCCATGCTAGACCTGAGTGAGGATGAAAACAACAATTTTTTAATATAAAAGAACTGGACATTACCAGTCTGCTTAAGAGCCAGATAGTTCTTGGCATAAATGTGTCAATTCTCAATTGGTTTTTTGCTGTTTCTATTGTGCAGAGAAACTCTGAGAACCTTCCAAGAGAAGCCCAATTTGACCATTGCTTTGTAGCCAAGGGTTTTGGAGACAGAAATCACAGACTTTGTGGCAAGCATTGATTGGACAGCAAGCATGTCCAGGTGGCAATCCTTAGTAACCCACTGTTTTATTGCGTCAATATGCACAGGCTGCAAGAGTTTGGGCTGCCGCTTAGCCTTAGAAGATTTTGCAATTCACCCGGTGCTGCCTTGCTTTTTGTTGATATTGCCAATATATCTGGCTATGACACCAAATTGGGATGCAATATCCCAAACTTCTATTCCCCTGTTCAAGCAGTTGAGGAGAGCTTCACGCTCACAATCTGTCAACTGACGCCGGCCCTTGGATGGTACTGCGGCATCCTGGCTAGCAGGCTTGACACAGGGGATGAGACCTTTGTGTAGAAGGTGGGATCATGCTTGTTTGCAGTGGCACTGTCAATGATTGAATAGATCACAGGCGCAGATGGCTCAACAGTGGTGGCCAATGGCTCATAAGACGTGTCAAAAACACGGGGGCAGAAAGTGGCAACTCTTGGATACAGAGTGTGGGGCCGAGTGACAACTGGGTACACAGTGGAGGTGTAAGTAACCTCATTGTTCCCAGTGAACCTGGTATAGGAGACTTTGGTGGCAGGCCTTGAGAGCGGCTTCTGTCTGGGATTCAGGCTGCTGTTCCTGGCTTGAGATGCAGGAGGTAGTTGGCTGGCGCTGACGCCTTGGGAGGCATGTGTGTTGGCATTACTCCCCTCAAGTTGGGTTCTGGGTCTGTTCTTGGACCTTCTGGGACGCCCTTGTGGACAGGCTGCCCCTCAGGCTGGTGCAGGAGCAGGTTGGGAATACAATTGTCTTTCCATAAAAATAAAATAAAAATATATTTTAGATTAAATGTGTGTTTTATTTAGATTTTATTTTAGTTTTGGATAGTTGTTTTCTCTTGATTTAGCCTTGAATAGCAACAGAGTTTCTATATTTGTGATTTGAAGCGTATAATATTGTATACTTTCCAGATTTGAATAATTTTAAAGTTTAATCACTTTTTTTGTCTAAACATGGCTTTTGAGATTGAATTTTTAGTTTAATTTTAGTAGTGGTGGAGCTTCTTTATTTGGGTTAGTGTTTCCTAGTTTGCTTACTGTACATTAAATTTGGATTCCAGTTCCTGCAATTAATATCTGAGTTTACAGTGGCATTCAAAAGTGATTTGAAATTTGGTTCCTGGATTTAACAATCCTGCAATTTCAAAAAACAGAGTATACTTAATGAAAATGGTTGATGAATTTGAACACTTCAAATTTGATTCCAGTTAATTCATTTTGTCCATAGGAAATATGCAGCTCAACTTGAACTTTGCAAAGTGTCTATGAGTTCCCATATTTTCAAATATTCAAATAAATACTCACTAAAATCAATTTAATTAAAAAAAGGCTATCCTGCAAAAGTGATTCAAAATTTGGACCAAGGATTAGACAATCCCGCATTTTTATGTTTAGGTTGTGAATTTACAGTATAAAAGCTTAAAAATGGTTCCATTGTTATCAGATTTCACTATATTTACTATAAAATCTGTCCTAAAATACACCCAGCTGCAGTATTCAAAAACATAATAAAAAAGCACAGTTCTAACTCAACCCACAAAAAAAACTCAGCTAAAAAAGACTAGAGGGTGTAAAAGTATGATACCAGGCCATTTAAAATAAGATGAATAGTCAAAATTCTAATGTTTCATGTATCTCCTTTTTTAAGTAAAATCAAGCAAAAAAAACTTAAAAATAATAATTGATTCTAAAAGGGTACTTATACAACAAAAAGAGCCTAATTTATATATAGCACTGTTAAATCAGTAAACAAGTGTGATGAGAATTAAGTTGTTGGATTATAATTGCACTGAAAGCCCAGAACCAAATAGCAAAAAATGTGGGGTTGTCAAATCCTGTGTCCAAATTTTGAACATAATTTTAGTTTGGCTTTTTTCTTGGTTAGATTGATTTCTTTGCATTTTAATTGGACACTTCAAATTGCAAGATCACACAGAAACTTTGAAAATTTCAAGGCAGGTTACATGATGAAGGTAGTAATGAACTGTTGCCTTTGTGAGGCCCTCTACTGTGAACGCTTGGCCAATACCTTATTAGTACAAAGAACAGTTTAAAAGGCGATGTTTAAGCTATTTGGCATATAAATAGGCTGTTGTGTGCCTCAGTAACAGGAGGGGTAAAGGTTGGGTCTTCTAGGAGCAAAAAATCATGACTGTTGGTGTCAAGTAAAACAGGGATTAGTTTTCACTGGGGATAGGTCTATTTGAGCCACCTTTTTCCTTTGGGCAAGACAAGTGTTAGTTCTGTCTTACTATATTGTCAAAGTGTTGAAAGATAACTGTTGTAACTTTGCTGCTTTAGAAGAGTTACAAGGGGAAAATATTTGAAAACTAGATAATATTCTTTATTGGGAGATAGTGATTATATAGCTATTGTGAGTCAAGGATAAGAGGAGCATGATAGTGTTGATCACACAATGGGATGATGAAGGGGGTGGCTTGATCCTGGTAATGAGCCAAGCGCCAAAACAAGGTATCTATTGTAGGGGATCATCATTTGTTCATGTTGTTGGATTTGGAAATTTAAGTCAACCTCCTATTCTGGCTTTGAGTGACCAGATAATTGGATTGCAGGTTGCAAACCTGCTTACTCAGAACCTTGCTGGCAGGTTGAGCCTGCTGTTTTGACAACCCCCCCCCAACTGAAGGCCGGCCTCCTCTGGAGGCAGGTTGTCAGGGAGGTTGTCAGGAGCCCAGGCGCCATACTGGACTAGCTATTGCTCTGTGGAGGGTAGGACAGTCTCATGTTGTTTCTGTCTTGCCTTACAGGGTCTCAGGCAATCATGGTGGATGATCTTGTCTTGTTTACATTTCCAAGTCCTTCAACAAGGTAAGTGTTGTTTTTGTTTACCTTTAGGATGATTGCTGGGCCCACTTTTTGGTTGTAGTTTTCCTTTGTCAATGTTCATGATTAAACTTTTTTGCTGACCTCATGCCTGTCTCAGATGGGGACAAAGGTCTTTTGTAGGCGTTTTTCTTCTTTTTACAATTGATCACTATTGGCTTGCATGACCTGGGGATCTGAGCGGGGTGGAACCTTGCTTGGAATTTCCAGCTTAGGGCCTGATAGTGCTTGGATAATATTGGGCTGTATGCCATAAGATAACTTGAAGGAGCTTTTCCCACTAGATTTGTTCACACAATTCTGGCATAAAAGCAATGCAGTTGGTAGCTGCCTTTACCATTCCTCAGGTCTGCTGGCAGTAAGTTTGGCAAAGGTTTGTATAAGGCTGCCATTTAGCTGCTCCACACGTCCATTGTCCTGAGGATGGTAGGGTGTTATCACTGTGTGATTGATCCCATTCTTGGTGAGGTATATGTTGGTATCTTCAGAGGTCAATTCTTTGCCTCCATCAGTTATCAAGAGTTCTGGCTTTCAAAACTTGCTGATGATTTCTTTCCCTATGAATTGCTGCACGCCATTGCCTGTATGTGTTTTGACTGCTTGTGCCACTGGCCATTGTGTGACAAAGTCTATTGTAGTAATGATGTACTTCTTCCCATTATGTTTCCTGGCATGGGGCCTATAATGTCCAGGGCCCACACCTTGAAGGGTAGTTGTGTGCAAATAGGTAGTAAAGACTTAGGCAGAGTATTGTTTTTTGCAAATTTCTCACATACTTTGCATTGGTCCAAGACTTCCTGAACGTCTCAATACAGAGTTGACCACCATGCTTTGTGTTTAAGAAATTGGTATAGTTTGCAGCTTTTTTTGTGACCTAGATCTCTATTGTAACATAAGGTGGTGTTGACTTGCTGATGTGTGAGGACATAAGGAATGGTGGTTCTGTTGGACATTTTTTGATGTAAGGTTCCATACACATCTGCAAATAAGTGTTTTTTCTTAATGACTGTTTCCTTTGTTATGTCTATGGTGCCAGGGGGAAACCTTTGTCCTTTGTTTAGAGTACCAGGAGGGGCCAGTCTGAGTCAAGCCCATTTTCTCCCCTTGTGGCTCTGACAAACAGGCGCAATAGTGCGTCCGCCATGGAAAGTTCTGGACCAGGCTTATATTTTATGAGAATATTGAATCTTTCCAGGAGTTCCATCCAGCGGGCCTGTTGGGGGGATAGATTTGTCTGGGTTTTGAAATATATAAGCAACTTGTGATTGGTCAATACCGTGAATTATTCCTGTTGTTCTAGGTAACAATGCCACTTGACTAGGCAGTGCACAATTGCCAGAAATTTCTTGTTGTATATTGGGTATTAACACTTGCTGTCTGTCAGTTTTTGTGATTTGTAGGCTACAGGCAGGAAGTCACCATTGTTGTTTTTGATTTTTAGTACTCCCCCAATGGATGTGTCTGAGTCGTCTGTTTCCATTTTATATTCCCCATTGCATTTGAGATACTGTAAGATGGGTGCTGTTGTGAGTTTCTCTTTGAGACGTCTGAAATAAAGGTCACGTTGGGGGTCCATACAAACTTGGATTTGGCGCCAGTTATGGCGGACAGGGGTGCCGTTAGGACGCCGCAGTCAGGTATAAAATGGTTTACCTAGGCCATCATTCCTAGGAATGTGCAGAGTTCTGACTTGTCTTTGGGTGGTGGCATCTTGCAGATGGCCTGTATCATCTGGCTGTTGAGTTAAATCCATCTTTTGAAACTATGTGTCCTAAGAAGGGTAACTGCTTGCAGAAGAACTGGAATTTGAAGGGCTTGGTTAGCAGCTTGTGTTGCGCTAGGGTGGCAAAGATTGCCTCCAGGTCTTTTTGATGCTGTTCTATTAAGGGGATATAGACAATAATGTTGTACAGGTAGACTAAGGTGTGCTTGCCTATGTGAGGGGCAAGCACCTCCTTCATAAAAGTCACAAAGGTTGATGGGGTGTTTTTCATACCAAAGTTGAGTACCACACACTTGTATGATCTGTATTTAGTACAAAAGGCTGTTTTTAAAATATCTTCCTCATTGATATGGATCTGGTTGTAGCCGGCAGTTAAGTCAATCTTGGAGAAGACTGTGGCGCCACCCAAGGCATTAAAGAGGTTGTCAATGAGTGGTAGTGGGTAAAAATTCTTGATGAAAACTTTTTTTAGGGCTCAACAGTCTGTGACTAGGTGTAGGGTACCATCTTTCTTTGCTATAAAGAATACAGTAGCACCAAAAGGAGACTGTGAGGGGCATATAAGTCCTTTTTCTAACGCTTCTGTTACAACCAAGTTACCATACTTGCCTGCCAATGTACCTTACAATACACAGGGGGCGCTTGATGAGCCGCCCCTTGACGTATCTAACAACATGGATTAATCTTATGGCAATATCAAATTGCAGGCACTTTCTCCTAATTAGGAGCGCTACCAATTTGACTTGCTGATCCCCGCATGAGTTATTCCTTGGCTTCAAACCTTACCTGGAACATGCCACTATGCCGCCCCCTTGTGGCCTTGTGGCTTTTCCCATATAGAATATTAATCACAATATTCTACAATAAACAATACCTTATTCTTACTATTCCTGTCCTTTCTATTGGACTGTTGTTTTCCCCAATTCTAAATACTGGATCCTCATTGGTTCAGTTGCAACAGTGGTAGCAGTGGTAGGTTGACAACTTACCAAAAGAAAAAATTCCCCCTAATAAAGGACAGAGTACAGGACATATGGCTACTCCCCATCAAGAGATCTTCCTGCCATTCCCCAAGGGGGACATCCCCAACGGGTACGTTATTTATCAAGACCAGCTAGTTCTTACAAGTGTGTACAATCAACTCTGCTTTGGACAGTGTGACGCCAGCGTCACCCCACCTCAGTTGGATCTTTCACAGCGCATGCTCAACCTCCAGCTGGAATTCTTTGTAGGTGGGGTCAAAGGAGACACCATTGTCAGTTGGCTTCACTCCACTGAGACCCGCCTTTGTATCTTCCAAGTACCTGAGCCCATGTGGGTTGCTAATGCATCAGGGGGCCTCACAGTGCCTGCTGCTGTATGGTTTACCAACTGGGCCAGTCAGGAAATTGAAGTCACCTGGCCAGCATTCAGGGACGCCGCAAGATTCTTCTACAGCAAAACTTTCTCTCCTATTGTGGTGTGAACTCCCCTTTTAGCAATCAACCAGAATGGATCAGTTCCCAAATACCTTGCTGCCGCCCCAGAAGCTGTGATTGACAGGAACAACATGCTTCTGACCCTGATAGACAATAACACAAGCCCCATATCTGTAATTGGGTCCCCATAGGTTGCTGCACCTCCATTGATGCCTGCTAAAAAGCCATTGTGGAGGCCAACAACCAGGCTTCAATGGGATTCTGCCGTACAAATAATGCTCCACCTCAACCTCGTGCAACACCTGGCAGCACCCACAACCAAGTAGGCTGCCGCCAGCCCCGTCAGCAGGAAAACAGGACAAAATGCCCCTGCAAGGAGGAGCTCTAGCTAGACCAAATTAAGGACCCAGGAAAAGCCTGGGGGTTGTAGGTATGAGAGGTCCTACAACCCCAGCTGATCCGCACTCTCAACCCCTCCTTGCCAAGAATCCATGTGACTATAATGTACACAAAGTTGAAACCCTTGACATTTTCCAGGTCCACAGTGACAACCCTGTGCTTCAAGCAAGCCACTCCCTCAATAAAGTAACACACTTGTCTTATCCCTTCTGTTTTTGTAAAAACACCCACAAATTGTTGGTGGACACCAGGGCCAACCACACCATGGTGGACCAGGCGTTTGCTGATGCACAGCAGCTACACCGTGTACCCTCAGATTCAAGGCAGTACAAGTAGCCTACTCACACAGAGTAACAATTACCCACAAGACAGCCCCCTTCTCTGTGAGAATGGGGAACATACAGGTTAAGCTCTCTGGGCCAATCATGGCCAGGCTCAGCCACAATGTGATTGCTGGCCTTGACTGGCTTTGTTGCAATTGTCCTTACATCAATTGGGATACATCTGTTATCACCCTCAATAGAAATGGGGTGGGCTTTCAGATCTATCCTGTTGAGATGAGCAAGCTTCTTCACAATACTGTGTTTTTCAGAATAATAGAAACAGGCTTGTACAATTTCAAGGGGGGAAACTAGACTTCAACAAATGCTTAGTCAAAGTTATCCACGCTGAACCATCTGCGGCCCCTCCCTTGACCACTGTACCTTCACCAGTGCTTGCCACCCTCCTTGAAAGCATAAAGACGTTTTCAGTGAGACACTCAAACAACTACTTTCTCCCTGGGAGATCTAGCACACTGTACAACTCCAAGGGTTGTTACCTAAAGCACACCCCTTATATTGTCTCACACCAAAAGAAGATGAGACCCTCTGCCAGCACCTTGTGGACGCGCTTGACAAGGGCTTCATTTACCCCTTTCTCTCTCCATACGGGGCAGCTGTCTTCTTTATAGCCAAGAAGAACGGGTCCCTTTGCCTGATCACAGGCTACCATGCCCTAAATGAGATGACAGTTAAGAATAAGTACCACCTGCTGTTGATTGATGCTCTTTTTGACACACTTGTGGGTGTGAAGGTCTTTAGCAAGATCTTTCTCACCGCGGGGTACAACCAGGTCCGCATTGTGTCAGGGGATGAGGCAAAGACTGCCTTCTGCACACGCTACAGGTTGTTTGAGTGTTGGGTCATGAACTTTGGGATGACCAACGCCCCTTCCACCTTTACTATGTTGATGAACAAAGCATTTGAGGAATTGATTTGGAAATGTGTGGTGGTGTACCTTGATGACATTATTGTCTTCAGTCAAGATCAAACCACACATCTTCAACACCTCTGTGCTGTCCTCAACACCCTATAGAAAACCCAGCTAAAAGCTAAACCCTCCAAATACAAGTTTCTTAAGTCTGAGCTGCTGTTTCTTGGTCACACCATCTCTTCTCAAGGGATAAAGCCCAAGTCTGCCAAGATTAAGGCAATCACCAGTATGCTATCTCTCACAGATGTCAGTCAGGTGTATACTTTCTTGGGCATGGTTTCCTACCTGCGTAAATTCATCCCCAACTGTGGAGAACTTATTGCACCCCTCAATGAGCTCCTGAACACTAAACAGCGCTTACACTGGACCCCTGCCAGAGACCAAGCCTTTGAGACGTTGAAGCAGAGACTTACAACTGCACCTGTATTGCAGTTTCCCAACCAGAACTGCCAATAAAAACTTGAGACTGACGCCTCTGACAGGGCCATAGGGGGCATACTATGGGTAGAAAATGACAAAGTTGTCTTCCTCCCTGTGGCATATGAATTCAGGAAGCTCACTGACTCAGAACAATGTTACCCTATACACAATAAAGAGTTGGCAGCAATTGTACACTGTGTTGAGAAATAGCGCTGTTACCTGGAAGGGGCAACCTTTTCACCCCACGTCCTGAAAGACCACAAATCACTTCAGTACTTCAACACACATTCCCACTTGACACGCCACCAAGCAGGCTGGGTCAAGTGTCTATCCCCCTACCAGTTGCACATTGAGTACAAGCCTGGGAAGGAACTTGTCACAGCTGACGCCCTCTCACAACTCTACATAGTGTCCATCACTGGGATGACAGTTTGGACCTAGACTGGCCAATGCTTTACCTCCGTCCTGAGGCAAATCATTACAAAGGCCTTAACTCAGTAATCATCTCCAAGCTGAAGGACAACAAAATTCAGTTTACCACTGACGCTGGCAACGTCTGCTGCTGGGCAGAAACAGGTGAGAAGACGCCTTACATTCTCACCACACAGCAAGGGGATACCATATTACACTGCCACTGTACCTTGGTTCATATCAGAGGATGTGACCTCTTTGAGATCATGAAACAAAAGGTTTAGTGGCCACGCATGCGCCAAGATATCCTGGATCTCCTCAAAACATGTGTGCTGTGCAAAAAGAATACGTTCAAACCTGCACCTCCCAAGTTTGTCCTGCCCATCAAGGCCATGAAACCTTTGAGCAGTGGGCCCTTGATGTGATTAGGCCCCTCCCTGAAGACAGATTTGGAAAGAAATACATCATAAACGCCCACAACTACTTCACTTGCTGGCCAGTGACTTGGGCAACAACCAACCACACTGCCACCACAATCACCCGCTTTATTGGCAAGGAAATTGTGGCCCGCTTTGGGCAGCCCAAACGTCTCATCACAGATGGTGGCCTCAAACTTGTTGGACAGGTCATGAAGGTGTATTGTGCCAAGAATGCCCTCCAATGGATAGTTACCACTCCTTACCATCCTCAAGCCAATGGTTGCGTAGAGTAATTAAACGGCTCACTGGTCCAACTGATTGCCAAGCTCTTGCAGGAGCACCCCAATACCGCGTAGACTGAACACTTGCCTACTGCTCTACTTATTTTACAAGCAAGAATCAATTGAGGCACCGGTTTCAGCCCTAGTGCCTTGGCCTTTGGGACGCCTGACAGTCTGACAGGAGTTGAACAGGGGAAACTACGGTCTACAGTTCCTGGAAAGCCCCCTGTTGTTGACTCCATCCCTAAACCAATGGCGTGCCAAAGCCCATGAAATTGAGCACAAATAAATTGAAGGAGGGACAAAGCATCTTGAAGCCAGATATGCTGTAGGTGACCCTGTCTATACCCTCAACCCCAATTTGGCTAAGTTGGAGCCCAACCACCTAGGGCCCTTCAAGATAGCTGAAGTATATGACAATCACACCTATCAGCTTGAAGATGCCCAAGGGAACACCAAGATGCTCCACCACAATTGCTTGCACCCCTGCTGCGCCATTCCCACACAAAGGTTGCTTGTGCAGACCTTCCCAGATCTCCCGCAGACTCTGATCCTGGTGTCTGATAACAAGAAGGGGGCAAGGGGGTGTTTCAACCAAGTTTCCAGACTTGCCTTTCAACCTATCTTACAATACAATGGGGCGCTCAATGGGTCGCCCCTTAATGTATCTAACAACATGAGCCAATCTGATGGCAATATTGAATTGCAGGTACTTCCTCCTAATTAGGAGCGCTATCAATTTGACCTGCTGATCCCCGCACAAGTTATTCCATAGCTCAAATCCTTACATGGAACAAGCCACCATGCCACCCCCTTGTGGCTGTGTGGCTTTCCCCATATGGTATATTAATCACAATATTCTACAATAAACAATACCTTATTCTTATTATTCCTGTCCTTTCTATTGGTCTGTTATCTTCCCCAATTCTAAATACTGGATCCTCATTGGTTCAGTTGCAACACTTCCTTGAGGTAAGCTTGTAAGGTACTGTATTTGTTTGAGGTCAGGAGGTAAATGTGTCGCGCCTTAGGTACAACTCCTTTGAGTTAGATGGAGTGTTGGAGGTGTTTCTCTGGCAACAACCTAGGTAGGGCTTCCTTGAAGATTTCTGGATGGCAGGCTACAATTTTGCAATCCTGAGGTGTAGTGATATCCTGGTAGTCCTTGAAGTGTATTAGCTTTTACTGGCAGGAGTCCCAGTCAATTGCCTTGAGGTTCTCCTTTTGTCCAGGGTTTCTGTGATACGTACAAAGATGTGGTCACGCAGGATCTGGTCCACTGAGTTAGGGTAGATCTGGTGGTTGACGCCTTCACATTTGATGGTCAGCACCGCGGTTGCCCAGTCTATGTGGGGGGTTTTCCTTTGCAACAAGTCCAGTCCCAGCACAATATCAAACTTGTGAAAATTGATGACAGGACCTTGGATGGTAGAATGCAGGTTCTCAAGCATAATAGAGAAGGGGGAAGTTTCCCTTGTCACGGCCATATGATGTTTGTCAGCTAGGACCACATTTTTAATCCGCAAAGGATTAATGGCTAGCTTGAACTTGTCTACAAAGCTGCTGTTGACTAAGGTTTGGTCTGCACCCAAGTCCAGGAGTGCTGAATCTGTTTAACTTCAAAAACAGAAAGGGTAAGACATCAGTTTATTGGGATGTCTGGCAATGGTGTAAAGTAACGGGTCCTCTCAGGGCAATTGGATTATTGGACACTAGTCCACGTCCTCAGATTGGTATTCATCATTGGGCAAGTCAGGAGTTGTGCAGGGAGAGCTTGGATTGCTTAATGCTCTCCCCAGGCTTTTCCTTTGTCTTGGTTGCCCTGTGTGTCAGTAATACAAAAATGAGTACGGTTTACTGACTGTTGTTCCTGTTTCCATGCACATTGGAGCCCGCCGGTTTATGATTGGCACTGTTGTTGTTGTTCCCAGGGGGTGGTTGACTCAAACACCTGGCTGGGTGAGAGTCTTTAGGTCTCTCTATTTTTCCAGTTTGCGCCTTGTGGAGAGTGTTGAATGTTTGTTCTTCTTTATCTGCCTTACAGTACAAACTTTGCAGGTTGGTTACTTGGTCCAGATTTATGTGTCTCATTACGTGCAACTTGAGAGTGTTGTAGTACATGAGGTAGGTAGCTGGAGTTTCAAAAGCCATATTTGAGGGAGCACATAGTCAGAGTTCCTCAAAAGCGCGGATGAGCTCCTTCCCTTTGCCCTTTTGGGTTATATTCTTTACTTGATGTATGATCATGAGCACTGTATATTTAAGTGCAAATCTTGCCAGGAAGTCTTGCTTAAAGGTATCCCAGTTCTTGTTGGTGTGCTCTTCATGCCACTTGTTGCACCAGGTGCCAGTGTCATGTGTCAGGCAGATGGAAATCTCTGTAATCCAAAATTGCTGCAGACATTCCATTTGGGCCAGCTTGCTTTGGGCAGATTGGATCCATGCTGTGGCATTATTGTTGTTAGCTCCTGCAAAAGGTTTCAATGTAGCGCTTTGCAGTCTCTAAGCTACGTATGCTGGCATGGTGCTCTTGTTGGTTGCCTGGAAGAACCCTTGCGCTCACATGGCCTTGAAGGGGGGAGGAACAGGATCACCGTGTTCTGGTACAGTACAAACCCTTCTGGTATTTGGTACCCAGTGTGTAGGGAGTTCAATCTGTGGGGAGGTCAGACAGGATTCTTTTGTAGATTTTTTGAACGCGGCAAGTACAGACAACAGTCAAAATTTTGAAGGAAAGGGTAGGATGGAAACCCTACCTTCTGCTACCAATGTTGTAACTGTGCTGTTTTAGCAGATTTACAAGGGGAAAAATATTTGGAAGCTAGACAATAATCTTTATTGGGAGATAGTGATTATATAGCTATTGTGAGTCAAGGATAAGAGGAACATGATAGTGTTGATCACACAGTGGGATGATGAAGGGAGTGGCTAGATCCTGGTAATGTGTCAAGCACTAAAACAGAGTATCCACCGTAAGGGATCATCATTTGTTCATGTTGTTGGATTTGGAAATTTAAGTCAACTTCCTAGTCTGGCTTTAAGTGACCAGATAATTGGATTGCGGGTTGCAAACCTTCTTACTTGGAACCTTGCTGGTGGGTTGAGCCTGCTGTTTTTACAGTAACAAAACTGTCTGAGGCAAGCACAATCTACACATGGTAGAGTTCTTTGGGATAGTTCACCAAAGCCTCAACAAACATGCTGGTTAGGAGCATTCTTTGCTTAGCGCAGAAACTCAGGGTAACATTTATAATCCCCCTGCCTCATCCACCAGTAGTCTGGCACCATGAGGGTCTACCCATGATAGGTGATAAACAAAAACTAAAATACAGGCTGCGTATTTCAAGGGGATAAATGAATCAACTGGCATCTATTTCAAAGTGCTCAAATCCACCTATTATTTTCAATAAACTTGCTGTGTTTTTTGCAATCCTGGGATTTTCAAATTCAAGAACTATATTTAAAATTCTGAATTGCAAATGAAAGCCACTAGAAACTTAAATAAAAATTGTGGGATTTAAAATCTAATTTGAATACACATTAAATAAACTAGGAAATTTCACAGCCCATACCAGAGTCCAGCTGAACTCTTACAGGAGCGCAGGTCAGGCCTGAAAAGCCATGTACACAATTGGCACAATCCTGACTATATAATTCACAGTAGTGGCTAAGGGGCACTAACTTCTATTATGGGGCACAACCTGGTTGGCCAGCCCCAATACTGTAATGAGACAAACCCCAACTTACTGAGGTCTTGTGCAGAAGGCGCTGTGGGCAAGGGGGGATTGGAGGGGATCTCCTTCATGATAGTCATAATGAACACTCTAGGGTGGCCAGGAGGAAAATCCAGGTAGTGAGGGTAGAAGAACTCCAAGTTGATGGCGCTGTCACAGTAGTCTTCATAATGCCTGGTATTACCTGCCCTAATTGCAAAGCTCAGAAGACGCACAAACAGTTAACTAAGTTGACCAAGTTGACAGATTTAAATCACACTGCTGATTGGAAATTGGTTACTGCCGCCCTGGTTTGCCAGCATGATTTGATCACCCCATGTAAGTTGACACTTATAAATAGACATAATCTTAGAGTCACTTGATACAGCCTCATTTATCAGAATGTTTGACAGAAATTAATCACTCAAGAATTTTTTGTGTACTAGATGAGGTACTCTTTGGATGATGCAGACAGAATAGAAGCCATGGATAAAGATTGTATTGCTTAGTTGAAATTTGGTACATGTTGGAAATTTTCACTGTTTAACTTTTAAGAGTTGAGTCCTTCCTAAATCACTCAATAAACCAAATATTCTCATGGTCTTGTCGTAACTGTGCTGTTTTAGCAGAGTTACAAGGGGGGAAATATTTATAAACTAGATAATAATCTTTATTGTGTGATAGTGATTATATAGCTATTGTGAATCAATGGGTAGCAGGAACATGATTGGTGATCACACGGCTGGATGGAAGAAGGGGGTGGCTTGATCCTGATAATGAGTCAAGTGCCAAATTGAGGTATCCACCATAAGGGATCATCATCTGTTCATGTTGTTGGTTTGGTAATTTGAGTTGACTTCCTAGTCTGGCTTTGGGTGACTGGATAATCAGATTGCAGGTCACAAATCCGCTTGGTTAAAACCTTGTTGGCGGGTCAAGCCTGCAGTTTCAACAGTCTAACTTTCTTTTAACAATACATCTAGTAGTTGATCTACTCTGCTAAATACTGTATAATTGATCTTAAGTCAAATTATCACTGGAAGATGGGACCCTGCCTTGGGTACTTTGTTGTCAGCGCCCCCTATTGTTACTCCTATGCCTCAGAATCTTGGTGTTTTTCCTGAGGAATTAGAAACTGAGAAAATTTAAACTGCCTCAATGTCTAGATTTTTATGCTAAAGACACTTTAATCCTTTCTCAGGCCATCTATCTATGACTCCTTTGGTTGGGTTTAATCATTTTGTTAAACCCTAGTGCTTCTTTTGAAAATTTTACCAAACAGTATTTAAAGCTTTGGTGGTGGTTAATCATCAACTCTATGTGGATTTGGGTGGTTATTCCCCAATTCCTGGAGACCTCTTATTATCATATGTCTATTTCTGTCACAGGTACCATGGAATCGATGAGGCCAGTGAGTGTAATAAAAAGGATGCCAAATAACTGGGTAAAGATTGTATTGGGGCAGTCTTGGGTTCCTGCAGGCAACTGGGTCAAGGAGTTTCTGGCGGTGTCATGGGTAATGAGTAAACAGGCTTGTGATAATACTCAGAGGAATGTACTGGGCTGTAGTGTACTACTGAAGGGCGGTATTATTTGAGTGGCTTATTGGCGGCTTCTGATGATTGGTAGGCCAACAAGGTGGAGTCAGAGTAATTGATCTGTGAATGAAAAGGTGCTAAAAGTAATTATGAAAGAACCTGGGAGAACCAAAGATTCATAACACTTTTATTGTGATAATTGCAATGAACAACTCCCTGGCAACACCTGGGTATAGGTATGCCCATCTGCCATGAGAAAACTTTTGCAACTCCCTTTGGGCCAGGTTGTCAGGAAGCCAGTCATAGGTAGAGGCGTTGGGCGGCTCGGGGTGAGGTGCGGCCAAGCCAGAGTGTAGGGCCCACCATATAATGGGTGCTAACTTGATAATATAGGATACAGATTGCCCGAGTAAGGACCAGGGTCCAGAGTTAGGGACCACAGAATCCACCAATCCTGTCAAAGTAATGTAGAGTACTCCAAACAATTGGTTAGAGGTGGTCTCAGCTGCGGCGGTAGGTTCCAGTGGGTGGTCTGGTCTTGGGGTTAATGGTGGAGTCATGGGAACAAAGTACGCTGGTAGGTAGTTGTACTTGTCTTTGAACAATAAGGGCGGTATCTTAACTCTCTTTCCTTCACGTCCAATGTATTTGGTACTTCTAGTCCTTGCCAAAGGGTTGGCAATGAGAATATTTCCAAGTTGTACTCTGAATAGGCCGGGTTGGGGGTATTCAGTAAAGTGCACAGGTCTAAAGGGGGCTCCCGGGGGATGGTATAATGCCTGGGGCAATTTGGCAGATTGGTCTTGGGAAGGGGTGGCGGCCTGGTAGTCTACTTGACCGGAATTAAGATGGAAGATCACTAAGACTAGATAGGGTAAGATTTGTTTGAACCAAAGGTTCATAAAACTTTTTTATCAAAAATGATGATGTGGTCTTCACCATACCGCCAGGGTTTTTATACCATGAGGCTTTACTTCTTTGATTTTTGCAGGGTTCAGGTTTGCAGACAAGGCACTGGCGGGGCATGGATCTTGGCTTAGGGTCTTGAGAGCAGCAGGTCTTGGCTGGGCTGGCTCTGGAGAACAGAAGTGACAATGCTTTGTTTTGCTGCTGTTATTCACCATGTCACCTGAGTAGTCCAATTGCACTACCCCTTCTGGGTGGGAGACTGGCAGTTGCTGGTGGCCATTGGCAAGGTTAAAAATAGGTTTTGTCTTAACCTCCTTAAGGCAAGTTGCAACCTCTGCATAGGTTTGGGTCTTTGGTGGCCCAAGGTTGGCATCAATCTGACAACTATTTGGGGAATTGTCCTTGGGAGGCTGGCAGGTCTGGGAGTGACTTGTCAACTTGGGTACGCAATTTAGAGAGTGGGTGGGTTCCTGTCCACTTTGCGTGACTCAAGTAGTCTTTGGAGGATCAGGGTTTGATTCCAGGGCTTCCAGCGTTGATTCCAAAGCTCCAGTATTGGCGCTGGGCAGGTTGGTAGTAGGTCCTTCCCCGGCCTCTGTTAGCCAGGTTACATTTCCTTTGTTGGTATGGGTCTTCATTGGCACCAGTTTGGCAGCAGACTGGCAACTATTCAGGGAATTCTTTGTAGTAGGCTGGCGGGTTGCGGAGTAATTTGCCAATTTGAGCCTGTGAATTAACGGATTGGTGGGTCCTGGACTGTCCTGGAGGGTTTGATATGCCTTCTGGGAACTGGGGCTCAACTCTTGGGTTTTCAATAAAAGTATTGAAATTTCATTCATGACACGGGTGCTGGAGTTTACTTGAGCTTGGGAATCCTTGGTGGCATCAATTGGCGGTGGTGCATCATTGGGTGGAATCAGATGAAAAATTTGGTTTCTGTCTAAGTCTTGGAGATTTTGCCATTATGCCACAGCCTTCCAGGCCACAGAGACAGGTCTTAGATTTAGTATAGACTTTGCAATATGCTATTGGCAGGATGCTGGCAGTCCACAGAGAAACTTTCCAAAAAAAAATCATCTAATTAATAGGTTGGGTGGGTCTGTGTAAGGCAAGATTCACAAGTTGTTGGTGCTTCATTGGTCAGGATGGCAACAGTGGCCAAATCAACTGTAGGGATAAAAAAAGGAGAATTTAAAAGTGAGAATCTAAAAGTGGCCAAGTTGACACATTTTTTTTTAAATGGCTTTTTATAATTAATTAACCACTTTTTCTTGACTTTTTAGTTGAAAGAAGGAATAAAAAGTATTTTATATGGCTATTATTGCAACATCTTCAATTAATTCCTCTCAGGGAATTAACACCCCAAGGAAATCACCAAACAGCTCACCAAATGGTTCATTGTCCAGCCAATAAACAGGTGGCACTATTATCAGTTGATCATCTATGACAGGGATCACTCAATCCAGGTCCTAAATGGAACACAACTTGATTAAGCCTTCTGACTCAAGAGGAACATTACTCAGATAAGCCCCATGACCTCCATGACATACATGGACAACATGTGGCTTGTCATGATACTATATATAATTCTATATTAATATTCAATAAAGTATCATTCCCTTCTTAAATCTTCCCCCTTATCTCATTTATTATAATTTCCAGAAGTATATACAAAACAGTGGTAGCACAGGTATGTTATCCATACCTGCCCAACCCAAAGGAAAATTCCTCCTAAGAAAAAGACCCAAGCAATGGTACTCCCTAATGGCTGGAGAGACTACAAAGAAAGACAAGATGTTCCTGCAGGCCTTGTTATCTACAACAAGGTTCTTGTACCTGTCAAACAATACAACACTCTCAAAGCCTGCAGATTGTTACCCACAGCGCCAAACACAACATGACCACAACAGCCTGAGATACCCAACATTGTATTCCAACGCCTGTGTACAGCCAAAATTGGCACTTTTTTGGGACTACATCAGGAAAGCACCTCTCTTTGGATCAACAGTACACAAAGCAAACTTGAGCAAGTGGACTACCCCCAAAAACTCTGGGTCAGTGAAATTGCCCTTTGTGTTACAGGAACCGCATCACATTTTGTAAGCAGATGGATAGCCCAACACCCCAACCAAAAGGGAGACTGGGAGCTATTCAAGAGCGCATTCCTCAAAAAGTTCTCCATGAAGGATTCTGATGTAGTAATCATGACAGAACTTTGAACCTTCAAGATGACAGTAACAACTGAGGAATACATCACTTCATGTACAAAGACCTACATGACCGCGCACCCAACACCATCAACTTTGATGAACCTTGGCCACACTTAGACTTCTAAAATGGCCTTCACATGCATATTAGATGTCAGTTTGATATGATCTGCTGCAAGAACCTTGAGGAAGTATTCTTGGAAGGCAAATACACGGCTCAAAACTCTGAAAATATAAATGCAACCAACAAGTGCAAATAGAAAGTCCTTCAGCCAGGAAGGATCCTTGCCCCAATAAACAGAACAACCAAGCCAACAACTCCCATCCTTGAAATAGGAACCGTACAGCAAAGGCTAACCAAGCAAGTACTAAAGACACCAACAAGGAGGGAAAAGCCCAGGGAAGTACTTAGGCAAGCCACCCTCCTCCACTTTACAAGACTTGTACAGGAACCAGGATGTAGATTCAATCACCATGATCCAAGTACCCTCCAGTGACCCTCTACTTTTTGCCACCCAAACTGGAAATAAACTCCTCACTTATCCTTTCTGCTTTTGTAGATATCAGGGCCCAGCATTATTCAACACTGGAGCAGATAAACCCCTTTTCAACAAGAAATTTGCCAACCTCATGAAACTACCAATAGTCCAAAGCAACATCAAGAGAATTATCATGGCAGACAACAGTAGCACACCTGTGAGAGAGGGGGCTAAACTAGCTAAGTTTGGCCCCCATCCTGGGGGAAGAATCCACCAGGACACCATCTAGTGCAGGACAGGGATGGCCGCTCAAAGTGGCGTCCACAAGGAGGATGCAGCAGATAGTTGGGGGAAGTAGGAGTCCAAACCCATCAGAATCATCCCACTGAGCAACCAGGGGGCGCGCTTGGGGGTAGACTCCAGAATGGCCTTGTCTCCTCCTGGGACCAGTACAACTGGGGCCTCAGAGGAAAGAGGCAACAGAGAAGACAGGACTGGGGACGCTGAGGGGGATAGATCAGGGGTCATGAACTTGGGATCATCACAGGTGAGGCTTCTTACAACATTCTCACTAGTGGTGAGGATATCCTGAGCTTGCCCAGGAATGTTATCAAATATGTGTAGGAGTTGGTCAGGATTACCACCCACGCAATGGAGTAAATGAAAAATACGCCCCCAAAGGTCAGGGGTGGTGCACCATATCATCACCAAGGCTGGTACTACAATGAACACAACAAACTTAGCAAAAGGTACCAACATTTTACTTGAATCTACAGCAGAGACAATAAAGAAGCAATTGTTCTTTTAAATTTTTGTCTTTTTCAAAAACAAAGAAGCAACCAGAAAGGGACCAAAGACAATCTAGAAGGTCCAAGAAGTTAAACAGGACACAAAGAACAACAGCCGCGGAAAAAGGGACTTCAAAAGCGGGGTTTAAAGTTTTAGGGCGTAAATGAAGCCACAGATAAAGCTAAAGCAAAAGCAAAAGAGAGATGAAACCAGACTTTAAATAGGTAATTATATTGAATGAATAACTAAATTTTAAGTTCAAATGGTTCTCTTTTAAAGCAAAAACAAAAATCTTTGACGTTGACGCTGACAACGTGTAAGAGGCTCTAAGAAGACGCAGAGGGCCCAGGAGCAAAGGAAAGAGGTAAGGGAAAAGGTGATCAATGCTAACACTTTTTAGAAAATCATAGTGAACCAAATGGGACCCAAAATAACCAAAATTAAGTAAAGGACCAAACTTTAATTTGTAAGAATGAGCAAGCAGGGGAGCAAAAGTCCCCTGTCTTGCTTTAAGGGTGGTAATCCAAATTCAAAGATCACCTGACCTAGAGGTGTGGATTTGATTGGCTGCAGGAGAAATTTTTCCAGACAGATCCAGCAAGCTGGAGGGTTTTGCACTAATTTCCAACCCCAACTCTGATTGGCTGGAATTAAATGAATGGGGCAGGTCACCATTCAATCCAGTTAAGTTGGAATTTAATGAATTGGCAGTAGCGCAACCTGATTGTTTAGACCTAATTAATTTTAAATGTGTTCAAGCCCAAGCCAAAAAATAGTCCAAATTAATCAGGGATTCTTCCCAAGTAGGAAAAGAGTTCCCAACATCAACATTTGCCATCTGAGAGGGGTACGCCAACACAAATCTCTTGTCAACTGTGTGGGCTAAATCTTCAAGGGAGTTTAGGGGCTTGGCTGGCTTCTGAGGAGATTTCTTGGTGTGACGTGGGAAGATTGTCCTATCCAAGGCCAAAGGGGGGAGTAACTTTACAACACCAGTCAATAAAGAAGAAAACCCTTTCTGCGCCTGAATCAGAGACGTGCAAACAATGCTTAGCGGTCCTATCATACCAATCCAAAAATATGATGTTATACTTGGCTTGGATTGGATGAGAAAGACCAAACCTCACATTGACTGGGACAGTGCAACCCTCACTATAAAAAGAGGCAAAGTACATCACCATGTCTACCCAACCCACCTTGATACGCTTATTAGAGACTATGTGTTTGTGAAAATCATGGAAACAGAAGAGAAAACTGACCCCAGCAAGATCAATTGGAACACCTGCATGTATGAGATTATCTATTTTAATAATACAGAGGCCAGACGTGAAAAGGACTATATCCAAGATCAGCTTGTCAGTGAGTTCCCTTCAGTCTTCCAAGAAACCCTACTAGGATTACCACCCAATGGGGGCATACAACACAAAATTGACCTCAAGGGAAGTGTCCCCAAAGAATGACCCATCTACCGCCTTACACCCCAAGAAGACAACACTCTGAAAGCCTATTTGGACAAAGCACTTGAGAAGGGCCTTATTAGACCCTCAAAATTGCCTTTTGGTGCTGCTGTCTTCTTTGTTGCAAAGAAAGATGGAGGACTCCACCTAGTCATAGACTACAGGGCGCTCAACAAGGTCACAATTAAAAATAGGTATCCCCTGCCTCTGATTGATGACCTTTTTGATGCCCTGGGGGGGCCAATTTTCATAAAAATTGATTTGGCAGCTGGTTATCACCAAATTTGCATGAAACCTGAAGACATCCCAAAGACTGCGTTTGGAACCAAATATAGATCCTTTGGATGTGTTGTCCTGAATTTTGGCATGAAAAATGCTCCTAGCACCTTCATGACCTTCATGAATGAAGTTTTCAAAGAACACATCAGAAAAAGAGCAAACATCTACCTGGACAACATAATCATCTACATTCAAGCCCTAAAACAACACTGGGAAGACGTCTGCCTGGTCCTCTGCACCCTCTAAGAAAACCAACTCATTGCCAAGCCATCAAAGTGTGACTTCTCATCTGAACTCCCATTCCTTGGCCATATTATCAGCAAGGACAGAATCAAACCAGACCCAGAAAAGATATGTGCCATAACCAAAATGCCAGCCCCCAGAAATAAAAGTGAACTCTGTACCTTCCTAGGCATGGTAGCCTACGTTAGAAGATTCATTCCTGGCTGGGATACTCTGAATGCCCCCTGTCAGCCATTACAGGCAAAATAAACAAATTTGTATGGACACCTCTACGAGACCAACATTTCTGCCAGCTAAAAGAAAATAATTTTTACTGTCCCTGCCTTCAATACCCAAACTGTGAAGGGATATATAAGTTGGAAACCAATGTTTCTGACTGCAATATAGAAGGAGTACTCCATATCCAGACGTCAGAAAAGGACTTCCTCCCTGTGGCATACAAGTCAAGGAAACCATCCAGCAGTGAACAAAGGTTCCCCATTCAAGATAAAGAGCTAGTAGCTATTGTACACTGCCTCATGAAATGGCAATCTTATCTAGAAGGAGCCTAATTGTAAAAAGTCCTCACCAATCACAAGTCATTAATATTCTTTAAGACACAACAGCACTTTTCAAGAAGGCAGGCCAAGTGGATAAGTCTCATAGGCAACAGCGCCCATGTTGACACTAAAAATGTTGACAGTGGCCATGTTGACACTTTGTCGGCATGGCCACTGTTGACTCAAAACTCAAAATCTCCTATGTTTTTTGCTAGTTGCGCTAGCTTCTTTTTTTAAAGTGTTCAGGGGTGCAAACCCAGAAAACACGACAAAATTGTGGCCATTTTGACACAATTTAATATTAAGCTTGATCAAAAACTCAATTTAACCAGATTTTTCCTTTACTTTTACTAATAAAAATTAGTTTATTTTTTATTCATTTTCACAGCGTAAAAATGTCTATGTTGACACTTTTTAAGCCAAACTTATTTTTAATAACAAAACTGAAACATCTACAATAAAAAAGATAAGTATGCATTTAAAAATATTTTTTTATTAAATTAATATATAGAAAAAGACATTGCGCATACAGTAGATATGTTAAAATTTTCATCTTATAGATATATATGTGGCACTTATTCCGTCTTTAATATCATAAATGGATTGGTGGCTAACAGGGATCCAATAATTTAAGTGTGAGTTACTATGTAATTTACTATAGAATTTATTATTGAAAATAATGTCAACACTCAGAAATGTTGTCTATTTGCTTTTGATCATCTGCTGGGGTGGAGTTAAGCAAATTAGAGTGGAGCAATTAAGCTTAAATTAATATGCCACCTCATATAAAGAATGTTGTAAGTGATGTTGTTAACACTTTACCCTTTTCAATATCTGATTAACAACCTCCTTTTCAACTTCCAATATACGCAATGGTAAAATATCATATTTTCACCCCCAAAATATTATTTTTAATAAAGAAATACTTAACTTTGATTATTTTTTAACTAATTTTTATATGTTTTTATTTTATTTTATTTCATTATGTGAACAAAAACACACAGAAAATGGTTGATATTTGCTAGCCTGCGTAAATTTAATTAAGTGTACTATGAAAAAACATAGTAAATTTTCAAAAAAATGACAACTCATACAATTTCATCAAAAATAATGTCTACAAGTTTTTCTAATTTACAGTGATAATTCAGCTTTTTTCTAACCATCACTCATAATGTCAACGCTTTTTATTTCTCACATATAAAACTTTATGTTTAACGTAATAAAATCATCTGATTTTTTGATATGTTGGATTTTTACCTTTTCTCTTTCATATTTTTTAATTTTTAAAATAAAATCTATATCTAAATATAATAATTTTACATATTTCTCTTAACTTTTAACTTGTTATTTATAACTTTAATAAAATAAAAACTATACAAGTATTTTTACCTTTTAAATGCCAATAAAAGCTAATAAAGTTTACATTTTATATATTATGTTTTTTAAGTTGTTTTGTTTGTTTTTTTTTAAATGCATTGCTTTATTTTAAACTCTTTTACTTATTATTTTAGGACAAGAACACCTCTAAGCAGCCCAAAGGAACCAAGTGTCCCTCTAAGCCCACCAAATCTACCAAGAAGAAGCCTGTCTCATCAAAGAAGGCCACTCCCAAGACCTCCCCAAAGCCCTCCCCTGATCCCTCTCCTGAGAAGAGCCCCGCTCACTCCACTGGGGGAGAGGAAACAGATGGTTTTCTTATATATCACAGTTTCTACAACTTGGCTTCAGATGAGGAGCCAACCAAGAAGCGGTGCCAGGCCAAAAAGACCCCACCCAAGGATAATTCTCCTGCACATGGAGGAGCACCACAACAAGCCCCCTTCTGCTTCCCCACCACCACCAAACTCCCCCCTTCTAGTTCATTAGGGGATGATTAAAAGCCACACCCCTATTACTTTCCTGGCTTCTGCCATACTCCTGCTGGTCCCTGAGACCCTCTGTTGGCCCATAACATCTGCAATGTTGATGGCAAATTTAAGGTTCCTTCTTCCTTTCCTAAGTATTTTCTTATCATGAGTGTAAAGGGTGGGCTGGCCATGGTGCCCAATGGTTATATTTTCTCTTGTAATAATGCCAACTGGGGCTTTAAGAGCCAGCACTATACCTGTGAGGACTACTCCTGCCCAGTGCGGCTCAATACTGAGCGCTGGGACTTGGTACAGACCATCAAGGGTGAACACACTTGTGTGATGCCCAACATAACTATTGCCTGCCTTCTCAAATGGTATCTGTTGCAGGTCATGCCCACCTCAAAGGACCTTTCCCCAACCCAGCTGGCTGTTCTTGCATGCAAGTACCTCTCCCCCACCAACTTCAAGAGGGTACCAACCTACACTAGTTGGTCAAGTTTGTGAGTGATAGGCGCCAAGCCTCAAACCCCCTAGCCAAGAGCGCCACCACCATTGAAGACCTGGTTCTTTCTGATGCCCTCAAGAAGACAAAGGATGGAGAGATGTTCCTGCTCCATGACAATAGCTGGAAGTGGAGGATAGGATCATTGCCTAAGCCACAACCCAAAACCTGGAGCAGCTCAATACTGCTACTACCTGGCTGTGTGATGGCACATTTGCAACCTGACAAACCATCTTCAAGAAGCTTTGGGTCCTGCATGGGAAGTTCAATGACCTGGCCGATTCCTCTTGTGTTCTTCCTCCTGCCTGGTGCCAAGACAGAAGTCTACACCAGAGCATTCAAAATTAATACAGGATGCTTTGAGCTCCCTTCCCGCCAACCAGCTCCCCCTCCCACTCACGCCACCAGAGTGAACCCTTCCTCCACTGAGAAGGATGAGTCCACCCTAGCCACAGAGCAGCTAACTCATGTGCGCTCACTTGGGCCAAAGGTGATTATCATGGACTTTGAGAAAGCTCAGTTCAGAGCCTTCAAGGCCACCTTCAATGGAGAAGTACAGGGCTTCTTCTTCCATTTTAGGCAGGCCCTCATCAAGAATATCAAGAGTAAGAAGGAGCTTTTTGATAAGTATCTTAATGATGGTAAAGGGAAGTGCCACTTTGCCATCACCCAGTTTTCTGCCTTGGCTTTTGTGAGGCCAGAGGATACTGGGATTGGCTTTGAGGCCCTCCTGGAGGATGCTTACATGAAGAAGCACTCCACCATTTTCAAGGGTTACCTTGAGTACTTTGAAAAGCAATGGGTAGGCAAGAAGGTGACTACCCAGAGAGGAAAGAGTGGGGCCACTGCCCCTTGGAATTGCCAGGGCGCCTGCCTCAAAGGGGAGATGAAGACCACCTCCAGCCTTGAGGTTTGGCATAAGCACTTGAAGACCAAGTTTGGGTCCAACCCCAAATACAGCAAGTTCTTTGCCAAGCTAAAGGAGGAGCAGGCCAGAAATGTCTCCAAGTTTTGCAGCCTGGCCAACTGGGTGGCCCCCAAGAAGAAGAGGAGTAAAGATAAGGGTACCAGGAGGCAGTGCAAAAGGTGGTGAAGAAGAAGTATAAGGTGGCGGAAATCAAAAAATACCTTGAAGATGTTGCAACTGCTCTTGCTGGTGGGTTTAATTAGCCTAATAAACTTTGCTTTGCCTGGATTATTTTTACTTTTGGATTTTTTTATTTTTTAGTTTATTTATATGTATCATAATCTTTTTAGGTATAAATGGTAAGTTTCAGATACAGTTTCAATGTGGTTTTGTAAGAAATATCTTATATTTTGTTAATTTATCTTTAAGGCATGAGATTTTTTCAGTTGTGCTTATATGAGGTATAATAAATTTAAATTAGAATTTTCTTATATTTTTTAGTTATTATGACATATAAAATATCTTTATTTTTGGTTCATTGTAATTTTAATTTTTATGGGAATAAAAATAATTTTATAATAAAAAGTATAATTTACATAGTAAATTGAAAAATAGTTGCTTATATCTCCTTATTCTTATTACTTATAGTAATTTTTTATTGCATTTTTGAACTCTCTAGGGTCATTTTAGTATAATAATATATTTTGAAATATTTTTTGATATTAAAAATGTTCAGGGTAAATTGTGCCGTTACTTAAAAAAGTGTCATCATCCAGGAGACAACATTATGTAAACCTGGGTCGTCACTTTACCATAGTGTCAACATTAAAAGTGTCAACATGGCCACTGTCAACATTTTTAGTGTCAAAATGGGCGCTTTTGCTGTCTCATACAGATATACCCCATGTAAAGTTGAATACAATCCAGGCAAGGAAATTCTTACCGCAGATGCCCTTTCACGGCTATACAGTAAACATGTCCTATGCGCTGATGGGGACCCTGACTGGCCCATGCTTATCATGGGTGATTTCCAAGAAGGGTTCCTACCTCGCACCCCAATGGATATCCAAGAGAAGGTCCTTAAGAACAAACATCTGTTCAAAAACGTATATGGCACTCTACCAAATACTTTCAAATGGTGACACTGTGCCTTACGTCCCGTCAATGCAAAAGATTGACACAATCCTCTGATGTCACTGTGACCTGGGACACACCTGTAGCAGTAACTTGCATAAATATCTCAAGACACACTACTGGTGGTCCAACATGGTAGATGATATCAAAGAAGTACTGGAACAATGCAAAGTCTGTGAGAAGTACACCCAAACTAAGGCACCGCCCAAGTCAGTAGTATCTGTATTCATCACACAACCCTTCAAGGTGTGGTCACTGGATATTGTGAGATCAATGCCTAGCAAGAACAAAGGCAAAAATTACATCATAACAGCTATCAACTATGCAACCAGATGGCCCGTAGCACAAGCCACAAAAGAACATAAAGGCAATGATATGAGACAATTTATTGAAAAAGAAATCATAGTCAAGTTTGGGAAACCTGACCTCCTGATCACAGACAGAAGCACCAAACTTAAGACCATTGACACCAATATTTACCTTGCCCAAAACAGAATAAGATACATCACAGCCAGCCTGTACCACCCACAAGCAAATGGACAAATAAAACAACTAAATGGCTCACTAGTAGAAGCCCTCAGTAAGTTATCTGCTAAAAATCTAAAAGCCTGGCTTGACATGCTACCCATAGCACTCATGGCATGCAGAACACAAGTCAACCACAACACAGGCAAAAGCTCATATGAACTTGTCTATGGGCAAAAGCCTGCCATTGTTAGTACAACCGCAGGACCACAATTACCTCTGCCAAAAAAGGTGCCAGACAACAGTAATCCCAACGTGCAGCATGCTAGAAAAGGCTAGGAAGACATGGAACCAAAAAAGATTGAGAGAGAGACAATCCCACTGCAACAAGACAGATTCCAAGTTGGGGACAAAATCTGGGTTGTCAACCACAATCAGCATAAGTTGGACCCAGGGTAATGGGGGCCAGGCATTGTCATGGAGGCCAAACCCAACAATACCTACCTCATCAAAGGGATTGGTGCTTGAACTGAATTAAAGTGCATGCACCACAACCAACTCTGCCTGTGTAAAGAAAGAACAGCCCAACACAACTTCAGACCCCCTGTTCCCAATGCCAAACTAGATTAATACCAAGCCTGTATCCCTGACACTCTAAAGAAAATTCCCAAGGTTCTGCCTTCCAGCACCCCAGGGGGAAATGTTTCAACATCTTTGATTACTTCCTCTCAGGGAATTAATGCCCCAAGTAGATCACTAAATGAGTCACCAAATGGCTCACCGGCCAACCAGTAAATTGGTGGCACTACTATCATTTGACCATCTATTGCAGGGATCAAACAATCCAGATCCTAAGCGGAAAACAACTTGAATAAGCCTCATGACCTAATAGGAACATTACTCAGATAAGCCCCATGACTCCCATGACGTACATGGACAGTATGTGGCTTTCCATGATACTATATAATTCTATATTCATATCCAATAAAGTATCATTCTCTTCTTAATTTTCCCCTTTATCTTGTTTATTATGCTTGTTGGAAGTATATGTATGACATCAATAAAATAGTTTTTTGACTTAAAGAGTGTAAATCTAGCCACTTATTTTTAGAGTCAATCACTGGCAGTTTTAATTTTATTAGTAAACTTACATATAAATTACCCCTAAAATTGGTATTTGAACTAATGGAATTATTAAATGGAGTTGACTTCCAGTGTTTTTAATCTTGATTTTTGGTTTCACACCCCTGAATTACTAGTAAAAAGTATCCTAAAA
>QTSX02007450.1:0-50194 GCA_014839935.2 Entomophthora muscae | reverse complement strand
CAGGGTTGTCACTGTGGACTTGAAAGACGTCCAAGGTTTCAACTTCATGAATGTTGTTTAAGGTCTCATATTTTGGGGAAGATGGTTGTAAACCAAAGCTTTAATACTGCTTATATTTATGTTGGTCAAATACAAAAAAGTAGGTAAAGTTTGTAGTAACAACTGGACTAGGGCTCCTAGAAGCTTGTAGGAGGTAAAATAAGGGCTGAGGCAATTGATTAAAACTAAGAAAATAAAATAGAACCCAGTCTTAATGACTGAGGACTTGGTCAAAAAATTAATTTCTAAGTCAGGGAATTGCTCACCACTAGTTGGGGGGTTAAAACTATCAATAATCAAATTGTGTGTATTATTATAGAAACTACCTAACTGATGAAATAGAAAATCAAAAGGAATCATAAGGTCAATACTAAAGTCAAACTAGATTAGAAAAGAAAACTCAAGCCACAAAACCTAACAAGTACCTTTTTTGAGGTGCAAGTCAAACAATCTCAACTTATTATTGAGACTGGAGAGAACAAGCCTTTTATTGTGCTTTGTTGTGAAATGAAAGAGTTGAGGTGAAAAGTTTAAACCATTTTTGGTTAGGAAAACAATTCTGGAAAAATAGGCTTGGAGACAGAGGAATGCAGTAACTTAACTTAGTTAAGTTAAACTGTGAAAAGGAGACCAGAAGGAGAAGAAGGTGGTTACGGCAAAGCTCTAGATGTAAGAGCGAGCAAAAAAGTAAGGAAAGCCTAGTACAAAGCTTGAGGGGACAAAAGCAAGTGTATAGTAAAAAGTAAGCCTTTTGGAGCCAACTTCTAATCTTAATTGTGTAGGTCCAGGGTTTGAAACCGGGTGGCAAAAGGTAAGAGATGTTTGAAAATAATATTAACCAGAATTTAGACATAATTAGGCTTTAACAAAGCCAAAATTAAACCCAAAATATGGAAAATGAAGGGGAAAAGGAGGAGATCATCAATAAACTAATAGTAGCCATTGTGAGAAGAAATACAAGCCAGTTAAGACAAAATAAGTAAGAAACAGAATAGCAGCTATAAGGAAAGGTGAATCCTGACATGTTGTAGTTGCAGGGATTCTTTGTGAGAAGGGATTGAGAGGATGGGTCAGGTGGGGTTGTAAGGCCTCTTGTTGCTACAACCCCCAGGCTTTTCACTGATCCTTGATCTGCACTAGCTGAAGCTCCCCTTTGCATGGGTGTTTAGTCCCATTATCCTGATGACAGGGCTGGCAGCAGCCCACTTGATTGTGGCCATTGTCAGGTGTGACATGGTTGGGATGGAGCGTCACTGGTACGGCAGAAGCCCATTGAGGCCTGGTTGTTAGCCTCTATAATGGCCTTGTAGCAGTCATTAATTGGGGTGCAGCAACCTATGGGGACCCACTTGCAGATATGGGATTTTAACCCATTGATGATGAGAGTGAGTAGCATTGCATTTCCATCAGTTACTGCTTTGGGGGCGGCAGCAAGAGCTTGTTGCCAGGCGGCAAGGTACTCAGGAATGGAACCAGTTTGTTTGATGGCTAGAAGAGGAGTCCTCACAACAATGGGGGAGAAGGTTTTGCTGTAGCAGGACTTGGCAGCGTCTTGGAATGCCGCCCAGGTAACGTCAAGTTCTTGACTGGCCCAGTTGGTGAACCACACAGTGGCAGGCGCTGTGAGGCAACCAGACGCAGTGACAACCCACATGGGCTCAGGAACCTGACATATATGGAGGCGGGTTTCAGTAGATTGGAGCCAACTGACAATGTTGGCCCCTTTGACGCCACCAGCAAAGGATTCTAGCTGAAGGTTGAGCATGTGTTGGGACAGGTCTGACTAGGGCGGGGTGATGCTGGCATCACGCTGCCTGAGGCAGAGCCAATTGTACACGCTGGTGAGAGCTAGCTGATCTTGATAGATGACATACCCGTAGGATGTCCCCCTCAGGGATTGGCAGGAAGGTCTCTTGTTGGGGAGTAGCCATACAGCCCGTACTCCGTCCTTTCTTGGGGGAATTTTGTTTTAGGTAGGTTGTAAACCTACTGCTACTCCACTGTTGCAACTGAACCAATGAAGATTCAGTATTTGGAATTGGGAAGACAACAGTCCAATAGAAAGGACAGAATAATAAGAATAAGGTATTGTTTATTGTGGAATATTGTGATTAATATACCATATGGGGAAAGACACAAGACCACAAGGGGGTGGCATAGTGGGAAGTTCCATGTAAGGTTCAAAGCCAAGGAATAACTTGTGCAGGGATCAGCAAATCAAATTGGTAGCGCTCCTAATTAGGATGAAGTACCCACCATTTGATATTGCCATCAGATTAATCCATGTTGTTAGATACGTCAAGGGGCAACTCATTGAGCGCCCCCTGTGTATTGTAAGATACATTAGCAGGCAAGTCTGGAAGCTTGGTTGCAACATGAAGCTTAATTTTTATTAAATAAAATGTTCAGGAAACAGATTTCTGCTTATTAAAAAAGTGTCAACATTTAGTAGTCTGCATGAGTTAAAACTTAATTCTGACTTTTCAATGCTGTCAACATTAAAGAATTTTTGATTCTGATTATCAACATATAGTAAGTTGACTTGCAGAATGAGTTAATTCTGGAAGTTGCCTCTCTGCATTACCATTTGTAGGTGTTTTGTGTGTTCCTTGGGAGTTTGGCTATAGATGAGGATGTTGTCTAGGTAGGCTACACAGTAATGGTCCTTGAGGTCACCAAGCACTACGTCTACCATGGGTTGGGAGGTGCTGGGAGCATTACAGAGGCCAAATGGCATAACCAAGTATTCAAATAGCCCTTGTCTTGTTTTGAAGGCCGTTTTACATTTGTCTCCAGGCTTGATACATATCTGATTGAAGGCTTCCCTTAAGTCAACTTTGGAAATGATGTTTGCTCCAGAGAGCTAATCTGATAGGTCTTCAGCGTTTGGAACAGGATAGCGGTTCTTTACAGTAATCTTGTTGAGATTTTGGTAGTTTACACAAGTCCTCAATTCTCCACCCTTTTTCTTGTCAAACAGCAGGGGAGACAAACAAGGGGATTTAGATATGTGGATGTAGCCTTTCTTCAACATGGTGTCTAGGTATTCCCTGAGAGCCCCCTGCTCTTTCATGTTGCATCCATATACAGGGCCATGTTTGGGCTGGGTTCCAGGGATCAAGTTGATAGTGTGGTCAAACCTGGTGTGCTTGTGAAGAGCTGTGGTCATGGTCTCAGAGAACACTGATTTCCATCTCTCTAAGCAGGCAGGTATTTCTCCTTTGCAAGGCGCCATCATCATGCTATTCAATAGGGGATATGTTTGGGTGGTCACATAGGGTAGCTTCCAGGTTTTACCTGCATGTAAAAATTGCACCTGTTGGCTGGCATAGTAAATATTAAACTCATGCTCTACCCACCAATCAAACCCAAACACTACAGGTCAGGGCAACTTGTCCATTACCAAGAATTTGAACTTGATCTGGACAAGACCCAACTTCATAATAACACTTCCTTTACTCTCAAAGAAGGTGTCAGTAGACTTATTTCCTAGGGTTACCAGGGTGGTTTATCTTCCACTTCTAGGCCCAATTTTTCAGCTAAGCCTTGTTCAATATAATTGTGGATGGCTCCACTGTTCATGAGAGCTGGTATCTCCAACTTCTGGTTGAATACAGAAAGATGGCTTGAATATTAGGGTAAGACTGAGAAGAGCTGTTTATTGCAGAAATAGTGGGGTTCTGGGCAGTGGAGCTTCTTGTAGGACAGTCTTTGGACAGGTGGCCATTCTGATGGCAGTAGAAGCATAAACCTGCTTTTACATGACGCTGGTATTCTTCTGGGACCATGTTCAGGCAAGGGGGTGACACAGTTTGGTTTCCTTGTGGCTGGTAGTTTCTAGGGGGGCCCATACTGTTGGGACTAGCTGAAATCTATCCCACAGGCAATTTCTAGGAGTTTGTACTTTGGGAGGTCACAGCGGTGATGGCGCATCAGGTTAGTGTGATGATTATTCAGGCCATTTCTGAAGTGCAGGCCAGAGATGTTATCAGGTACTTCAGCAGCTGAAGCAAGTCTCAGTGATCTCTGGATGTAAGCTTCCAGGTCATCTCTACCTTAGCTCAGGCAAAGAAGGCCCATATATTCTTGTACTTTTTCTCCTGTGGAGATGGTGGCGGTATTCATATGTTCCAGGAAGGCCTCATACAACAAGATCTAGTTAGGGTCCTCCTACAGCAATTGAGGAAAACCTCTCTGGTGTTGTCTTTCAACTGTGCTGCTAACATCATCACCTTTTGGGCGCTGTCACATAAGTTCTCAGGGTGGGCCCTGAACAGGGAGTTAATTATGACCATGCCTTTCTTGAAGCTGGCTAGGTCCATCTTGGGTAGGTCAGGGAAACTGGTGGGTGCGTAGGCGTTCTGGTTTGAGGTAGATATGTTGACGTTCTGTACTTGTGCAGTACTTGGGTGGGATTCAGATCTAGGTTTGTCATGAGCAATTGTGCGGCAGGTGCAAAACTGGTAGGTGTAGTAAGCTGTGATCATAAAAACAAACATACAAAGTGCCCCTATTATCAATTGAATATAGGGGCTCAGGCTTACAAGTTTGGATAAGGTTGACATACTGTCATGGCCTGGGTGACTCCCAGGAGAACCTTTGGTTGAGGGGAAGGGTTGAGCCTGGAAGGCCCAGTAGATGACAGGGGCCATCTGCATCACATAATTGGCAGCAGTAGCCCAAGGATGCCACATTCCCATGTGGGGTATCACTTGCTCATTGAGCCCCAGCATGGTCAAATAGGATAACCCAAGCTTACTGTAGTCATATGATGAAGCAGAAGGAACAAGAGAAAGTTCTCCTGTGACGGCGCTCATGGTCAGGCTTGAATGGGCAAGTTGTTGGAGCAGAGAAACACCAGGAAAGGAGGGGCGTGGTGCAGGAGCAGGAATCATTTCTTGGTCCAGCACTCTAGGAGATGGGGTAAAGGCTGGTGGTGGTTGGTTGGAGGCAGCTAGAATTTGCTCCGTTTTCAAGCGCTGGTGTTGGTACTGGAGGTACTCTTTGTTTGAAATCACCAGCAGTATAAAATTTGTGATAATGTAATAAACCCCTGCAAAGTATAAATGCTCAGTGTACATTAACCAACAAAGTTTATTAGATGAAAATGTTAAAATAGAAAGGGGATGCCAGTGTTCCCAGCTATATCCTGCTGGGAAACTGCAATTGGACTTACTGGCAACTCCTTATTGGTTGTCAATGGATTATTCTCAAGCTGGGTTCCATTGGTGACTACTGATTTGTCAGTTAGATGAATCCTTTTATTATTTTTGCCCCGGGAAAGCTGGCAGGGAAATTTTGGGCCATTTGGCAACCCAAGTCCCCAATTCTGGGTTTCAGAGGGTGTGAGCTAATTAAAATCTTTTTTGCTTGGCTTTAAGACAGTTTCCAATTTCCTCCTGGCTTAGCCTTGACCAGGGTTCGATTCTTCACTTGGAATTAAAGTTTCCTTTGGGTTAATCTGTGTGATTGATGACATAATTGTTTGGTTGTACAATTGCTCAATTTCAGGCATTGAATCTATGCAACATAGGGCTTTGTCTGGTCCATTCTGGGCCCTGACAGTGAACTTAGTCTGTAAGAGAAGAAGGACGCCTTCATGCAAGTTGCTTTCAAACCTAAGGATACTCTGGCTGAATTTGAAGATAGATTCTACATGGAAGGACAGCAATTGATGGCTAGCAGACATCTGACAGCGCATGAAGCTTACATGGCTTGCACTCAAGCCCTCAAAGTTAATCAACTTCTTTGCCTCCACTTTAAAGCTCATAAGGCCCTGCTTTCCTCTATGAAGAGCATAAAGATACTGTTGCAGGATATACACCTTACCCATTCTGGAGCAGTTATGTCAGAGAATTGTGCTGCCTCTAATTCTGGGTTGTGTCCTGTGGCCCTCAAATCCTCACCATGAACCCACAGAATCCTTCTGGACACCAAGGTTGCCACAACTGTGGCCAGATAGGTCACCATTCTTGAGTTTGCACCAATCCTTGGGTTGAAGGAAGTGATCCCAAGGAGCAGGGGGGGAAGAACAGTCAATCTAGAGGCGGAGACAATCTTGGCTGATAATCTGCCTCAGTCTCCTCCAATTCCCCCATACATAGCTGACTCTAAGCCTTCTGACACTGAGGCTCCTCCAATTCTGCTGCTGTTCCACAATATCTCTGATGACTCTGACATGGATGATTAAGACGTTGATGATCCTGACGCCTATTAGTATTCAGTTCTTGCTGTTCCTGAAACCATTACTGTCCTTTACAATTTACGCTCTGTAAAAACTACAACTGCTAAACCTTTTAATGAAGCCAATGAAGTTCTTTTGTCCATACCTCACTTAATCTAAGAGGTCTCCTGTGCTTATAGAGTCATCCAAAGAAGCTGCTAAAGTAGCTGACACTGTATTAAAGAATGTTTCAGTATTTCTTCCTCTCTAGACTGTCTATAAGGAGTTACCAGGCCTAAGATGCATGATCATAAAAAGGGACAAAGAGCTATCAGAAGCCCAGGACATCATGGCTGTTGTTCCTCCCTTTGGTTGCACTACCACTTGTGTGGAAATATCCATCTAAAAGATGAAAATCAAGGCCGTCTCAGACACTGGATCTCCTGTTAATGTTGTCTCCTCAAAACTTGTCAAGAAGCTCAAACTTGCCCCTGACCTTAACTATCATCAGTTGTATAGTACAGCTGGGCTATCCATGACTTGCGCTATAGGAGCCTATTCTGCTCTTCCCATGCAGTTTGGCAAGCTAATCTTAGCTGCGCCTGCCTTAGTCTTGGAAAATGAGTGTTACAATATCCTATTTGGTACTCAATTCCTTAGGGGATACATGGGATCATCAACTTAAAGGATGTATATCTCTATATCTTAGGGTATGAAGTCCCTTCAATTTTTGAGGAGCCTGTCAAAGTTCCTGGAAAGCGCCTCAAGATGTGTGCTTTAGAATACCCCACTAGTGTCTTCACTCTAAAATACTGTACCTACTCATCCAATATGAAGTGCCCTCCTATGGCTTGCCCTGCGTCTGAAGGGATTCCTCTCCTGACCACCTCTGCTGTGACCATTCCCCCTGGATCCCAAGCTATCTTAGACTCTCAGATATCATATGAGTTACCTGAGTGTATGTTCCTGGAGTTGTACTCTCCTCCCTTGCTAGGCTGCAACAAACCCTATCTCTGTCCAGGAATCTTGGATGTCTCTCATAAAGACCCTGTTCAACTGCTGATTGCCAACTTGACTGCTCTTTCCATACATGTGTCTAGAGGGAAGGTTGTTGGTTATAGCAAGTTATTGAATGCTCCTGAAATCCTATCACTATATCCCTTTGGTACATTCCAGGACTTTAACTTACCTGAGGATGAGCCACAAGTCCTATCCTTGTTTACTGCACAAGATTTTATGTAACTATTACCAGTCCAATAGAAAGGAGTGCTTGACCTGCTGGATCAGTTTTCATACATCTTTGCTAACAACAACACTGATTATGGCCTAGCCAAAGGCGTTATTCACCAGATTGATACTGGTGATGCTCCTCCCCTTCTGAGCTAAACATTATCATTACAGTCAAGTAGGGGATTCTCAGGTGTCTAAAGATCTCAAATAACTGTTAGACGCTGGACTACTGGCTCCTTCCCAAAGTCCATGGGCCTCCCCTTTACTCATACTGAAGAAGAAGGATGGAGGTCAATGCATTGTGATAGACTACCAAAAATTGAACTCCTTAACCAAAAAGGACTTGTACCCCTTGCCGCGCATTGATGATGCTCTCCGTTGCCTTGGGGGCTCCAAATTATTCTCTGCTAAGGACCTAGACTCTGGGTAAAGTAAGTTAATCTCTCTTCTGAGGATAGGCAAAAGGCTGCGCTCATCACTTCTGAGGGACTTTTTAAGCCCACACACATGCCACAAGGACTCTGCAATGCCCTGGATACTTTCCAGCAAGCTATGGGCTCCATTCTCCGTGATTTGAAGCTTTCATGTGTCCTGGTGTGCCTAGATGATAAAAAAGTCTTCAGCGCTACCTTTATAGATCACTTGAATCACCTCAAGGAAGTGTTCATAAAGATTCAAGAGGCTGGCCTTAAGCTAAAACCTTCCAAGTGTGCTTTCTTCAAGGATTGCCTTGAGTTCTTGGGCCATGAGGTAGCCCAGACAAGTATTCTCCCAATGGCCAAGAAAGTTGAGGCCATTGAAAAAATGCTTCCACCCACCAGCCTGCAAGAAGTACAAGTCTTTCTGGGCATGATGGATTACTACAGACAGTTCATCCACAACTTTGCTGACACCAGCAAACCATTGATCCAACTGTTAATTAATGTCACTTTTGAATGGACTGTCAGTCAGCAGCAAGCCTTTGAAACACTTAAACAAAAACTCAAAGAGGCTCCCATCCTAGTGTATCCTGACTACAATAAGGAATTCATCCTTTACACTGATGATAGTGACCTAGCCATTGGGGCCATCTTGACTCAACTAGATGATGAGGGTGTGGATCACCCTGTAGCTTACACTTCTTGTGTACTCAACAAGCATGAGAAGAATTATAGCGCCATGGAGAAAGAATGCCTTGCTGTGTTGCATGTAGTCAAGAAGTTCTGCTAGTACGTGTATGGCACCTATTTCACTGTGGTCACTGAAAACAATTTTCTTAAGTGGTTACAACAGCTTAAGGAACAAGAAGTCCAACTAGCTAGATGGGCTCTCCTTCTGCAAGGCTACAACTTCACAGTACTACACTGTCCCGGGATTCAACATCAGAACACCAATGGACTATCCAGAATGCCCATCCTTGCTCTACACCCTGCTGATGCTGATTGACTGTATGAACTAATTATATACTTACTCTTGGGAAATCAAGACAGAAGATGTTTAAATTGCCCTGTCCAAGCTATCTGAGGACACACTCATTCACAACAACTGGCTTTTCAAAAAAAGTGTGAGACCAATACCTATCTTATATACAGCCTAGTCTTTGCCTTTCAGTGGTGCTCCAAGCTCATAAGGAGACAAGAAATGGAGGTATTGCAAAGACCTATGACTGGCTACAGAAAAACCATTTCTGGGTAACCTTTGCATGCTGATTCCAGATGCCATTGCTAGTTGCCACAACTTCCAGCTCCAGCAGCCTTGATCTGCCTCTCACAAGTTCAAGATAATCCACCCTCAATACACATTTCACACTGTCAGCATTGACGCTGTAGGGCCTCTCCCCCGTTCCTGATCTGGTTGCTGCTTCATCCTAATTGCCATTGATCATTTCAGCAAGTGGGTAAAAGCTTGCCCTACTAAGGACATTACTGCCACCTTTCTGTTCCAAGATTTATTTTACCTCCATGGCTGCCGTCAAGTGTTATCTGACAATGAGACTAACTTCAATGCTAAGTTGGTAACCTCTTTTGTCAAGGCCTTGGTATCTTACCAGTCTTTCTCTGCCCCCTAATACCCTTTTACTAATGAGGCAGTTGAGCGTGCAAATTCAACTCTGGTTTCTATCATGAGGAAACTCACTTACTCTGATGCTGCAAACTGGGATCTATACTTACCTGCTGCTTTCTTTGCTTAACGCCTTAGCAAACATTATTTCACTGGGTATTCCCCCTTTGCTATGCTGTATGGGTGTGAGGCCACTACTCTGTTGCTCCTGGGGGCCACCTACTCTCCTCTGATAAGGCTATAGATCCTGATTCCCATATCAAAGATCTGGTCAACCCCATAATTGACATACAGACCACCGTGTATACTTCTGCATAAAATACAAAAATGCTCAAGCTCTCTCCTGACAATGCTGGCCGTTCCACTTTGCCTGAGTTCAATGTCAGGGATCATGTTCTTGTTATCAGCATAAAGTAGGAGGACGTGCTCACAAGCTTGATACATTGTGGGTTAGGCATCTAGAAGTGGCCTTCAAACGTGGTTCATAGTACACTGTGAAACTCCTCTCCAATGGATGCCTGTTTGCTTGAGTGCATGCTAAGTTCCTCTGCAAGTACTACCCCCTAAGGCCAACCTAGATGGGAGCAATGTCATGAATATCAATATTCACTCTTTATCAATTTTGCCTTTGAGTGGTTATTTTGAGGACAGATCACTCTCTTTTGCTTTTGCCCCTCAAAATGGGTCTGGTTCCAAATTGGGAAATTCAATTGTTCATTTTCCTGATTCTGTGCAGCTCACTTGCCCCACTCATGCTTGTGGCAAGTGATCCTACCACCCATGTACTGTTTTGTGGTAAAGCTACACAGTATATATTTCATTTCACTTTTACCAATAAAAATAAAGTTCTATTTACATCTTTGTCTTTGTGTCTCCAAGTACTTTGGTGCCTCTTTCTAGCCACAACTAGTAGAGATTATTCATTCAGGGCCACAAGGTAATTGCATAGCCTTCCCTGCCATCTAACCAAGACTTAGTACAAATTCAATACTAAGGTTAAGATTCCCTGTTGTGTGTCTATTCTGCGCCTCAGAACGCAACACACATCATCCCTGATGCACCTGCAAGATCTTTAAAAGACTCATGGAAGAAACAACTAACTACAAGAAAGCTGCTGTCAGGGCCCAGAATGGGTCAGACAAAACCCTATATTGCATAGATTCAATGCCCAAAATTGAGCAATTGTGCAACCAAACAATTGTGTCATCAATCACACAGATTAGCCCAAAGGAAACTTTAATTCCAAGTGAAAAATCAAACCCTGGTCAAGGCCAAGCCTGGGGGCAATTGGAAACCATCCCAAAACCAAATGAAAAAGATTTTAATTGGCCCACACCCTCTGAAACCAAGAATTGGGGACTTGGGTTGCCAAATAGCCCAAAATTCCCCTGCCAGCTTCTCCAGGGCAAAAATAATGAAAGGATTCATCTAACTGACAAATCAGGAGTCATCAATGAAGCCCAACTTGAGAATATCTCATTGACAACCAATAAGGAGTTGCCAGTAAGTCCAATTGCAGTTTCCCAGCAGGATATAGCTGGAAACACTGGCATCCCTTTCTTTGTTAACATCTTCATCTAATAAAATTTTGTTGGTTAATGCACACTGAGAATTTATAATTTGCTGGGGTTTATTACATTATCACATTTTATATTGCTGGTGCTTTCAAACAGAGAGTACCTCCATTACCAACGCCAGCACTGGGAAACAAAGCAACTTTTAGCTGCTTCCAACCACCACTAGCCTTTTCCCCATTTCCTATAGTGCTGGGCCAAGACATTATTCCTGATCCTGCACCACGCCTCTCCTTTCCTGGTGTCTCTCTGCTCCAACAACTTTCCCAGTCAAGCCCAACCATGAGCGCCGCCACAGGAGAACTTCCTCCTGTTCCTTCTGCTTTATCATATTAGCAAAACAGAAGGCTCAACCCGCCAGCAAGGTTCCAAACAAGCGGGTTTGTGACCCGCAATCTGATTACCTGGCCACTCAAAGCCAGACTAGGAAGTCAACTAAAATTACCAAATCCAACAACATGAACAGATGATGATTCCTTATGGTGGATACTTGTTTTGGCGCTTGACTCATTACCAGGATCAAGCCACCCGCTTCACCATCCAGCTGTGTGAGATAACATAATTATGTTCCTGTTTTCCTTGATTCACATTGACTATATAATCACTATCTCTCAATAAAGATTATTATCTAGCTTTTAAATATTTCCCCTTGTAACTCTTCTAAAACAGCACAGTTACAACAATATGATTACAGTAAGCTTGGGTTTGCCTATTTGACCATGCTGGGGCTCACTGAGCAAGTGATACCCCACATGAGAGTGTGGTGTCCCTGGGCTTTAGCTGCCAATTATGTGATGAAGATGCCCCCTGGCATCTACTGGGCCTTCCAGGCTTGATCCTTCCCCTTGACCAAAGGTTCCCCTGGGAGTCACCTGGGCCATGACAGCTGCAGCCATTATTGTGCTCTCAGATAAATCTGCTCATAGGCTCTGCAAAACCTACCTGAAAACAGGTGTCATCTTACTCTTGGAGAAACCCAAATGTAAGCTAATATTATTGGTCAAGGAACACCTTTGGGAAATCTGGCAGTGGATCAATAGAAACCACTATCATTGACTGGAAAATATACAGTCAATGGTTGAGTCCACTTTTTGTATTGAGGCCTTAATTTTCACATGATATTGCGCTGTGGAGAGTTTGAGATCCTCCTGGGAAAAAACCTGGTATTTCTCCATACAATTGGAACAGCCCAGACAATATTGCCTACTGTCAAAAATATGCCAAGATTTTCACTGCTCACAAGGAGAAGGGACCATCAAATTCTACTACATTAATGAGTCCACTTTTGCATCTTCCATGCACAATAAATATGGCTACATCCCCAAAGGTAAAAAGAATGGCATGTCCGGGTGTGCGGCTGTGTGTTCTATTGCCTACTCAATGGTAGCTCTTCTTGGTCTCCTTGGTATTGAACTATACCAGATGATTAAGGGTTTCCATAATAGTGGGACCTTTCTGTAATTTCTCTGATTGGTTAGGAGCACCTCTGAGTAACCAGTTTGGGTGTCACTAATATCATGGTGTTGGATAATGTTGGGCTCCACAAGGTGGCAGAAATTCTTAATGAGTTCCTAGTGATTGAGCCTGGTGTGGAAATTGGATCCCAAAAATTGGCCATATTCAATTTGTGCCTTCTCTTCCTCCCCTCATATTCCTCGTTCCTCAACCCAATTGAGGAGGTGTTTGGGTGGCTCAAGCAAGTAGTCAAAAAAGGGCGCCACCTGGGCCAGAAGATTTGTTTAATTTGCTGCAGGTTGGTCTCCATATCCTACCAGCTGAAACTGTGGCTGAATTCTATGGCCACACTAATTTGTTTCTCCCTGTGTGCCTATCCAAACAGCCAATCAGTTAAAGGCTTAGCAATCTAGATTTTTTTGTATTTTATTTTTAATATTTGTTTTTATTTAGTTTAATTTGTATTGACATACTTTCTGTGATTCTGACTGTATACTGTCAGGTATAATAAAAATTAGTAAAGCAAAAAAAGGATGAATGAGTGAACAAGCAGAAATATTTATTATTTATTTATTTGTTGAATATAAATGATTTGATTAGAGTAGATTTACAAGAAATTATATGTAAAAAAGTTAAAATTTTTATTTGGGTTTAGAGATTTATTGGGGTGTGAGTGGCAGAATTCCAGGACTTGATGTTGCAATAAACTAGCAATTTTTATTGCTAAAGCATAGGTTGGCATTGCTCATGTGCTATATAGATTGCAGCGGCTTAAGTATGGTAACACTGTGATATAACTTTCCAGGAGGATTTTTTCTAGTGGAGCTGCCATCCCATATGTGGCGGCAAGAATAACTGCATTCTGAATAAAGTGCTCTATTGAGCTTTACCCAGGGGAATTTTTTCATCTAGTAAATTTCTAATTTTATCCAGCTTTATTATTACATCATACAGGCTTTTTGCTTTTACTTTAATCCTCATTATTACAACAAGACCTAGTTAAACTATTAAGTGAAGTCTCTGCCTCACAAACAGGGCTGAGAACTTATAAAATTTATTGTATAGGGTACTTATTTTATTTTCAAAAGACATGGTAGTAAAGATTTTTTCCATGATTGGTAGTATTCCAGTCTTGTTAGAGTACCAGGAGGCCCCAAAGTCTCTGAGGACACCTTTAACAGCGGGCAGGACAGCAGACAAAAAGTTGATAAGGTCAGTTATTTTTTTAAAAAAATTTAGGACATGTGATATTGTGTGTTTGGTCTTAAAACAGAAACAGAATTTTTGTGTCCTCACTGTCAGGATTGACAATTCTTTTACCTGTCATCCCAGGCCCAAGGACGGGATTTGAACCCTGAATCCCTGCAAGCTACAAGGCCTGGGGCCAAGGGACCGCTTTTTCCTGGGGTTGAGCTACCCCAAGCTGAGACCAAGAATGATGACCTAAATGGTGAATCGTGCCAAACCAAAGGAATCATCACACCAAATGGAGGAGTAATCAAGGCGCCTAATGGAGGCAACAAAATTCTAACCATTAGCTATATGAGCTTGAATTCTACAGTGGTAGCCAATCAAGAACTATCCCTTGAAGAAGGCACAGGCCCACAGCATGACCTCATGACCACAACTCTAGAGCAAGATAATCAAGTAGCCAATTTGAGATCTCTGATCAATGAAAGAACTCCTGACCTGGGTGCAGTTTTGCTTCCTTTGAACCTGAGCACCCAGATCCCCTGGGGCCGCCTTTCCCAATGCCCTAATGAACCCCCCATGGAAAATATTAGGTTTGGAAGTGGGGTGCTATATAGACCAAAGGACCCTGCACTCCAAACTTATTGCCATTTTTGCATAAAGGTTATTTTATTTTGGCTTACACAGCTACTGCCTTATTTTGTCTTTGTCATCTATCAAATCAGTACAAGATCATCTGGCCCTCCTGTCCCTCTGCTTGCAGATTCCTGTCCTTCAGGTGTTTTCTTTGGCCCCGTCCACTTCACAGAGTACCTTCTAAACCCTGAATATAAGAATTACACCCTGGAAAAGATCCTCAAACTAGAATACTTGGCCCGCATACAATCCACAGTTAGATACAACCGTCAAGGCCTGTGGATATTCTTGACACCCAAGTTGTTTAGAGGCAAATTCAACTACCTGCCTGCCTACAAGCTCCGCATGGAACTGCCAGTGACCCCCAAGCCAATGCCCGCCTCCTCACCCAACCTCCTAACTAATCACACTGGCAAGCTGTTCAGGATTGTGTACATCCCCCTCACAGGGGTGATTGACACTAAAATCCTGACCCTGGGCCTATGGTCCTGGATGAGGAAGTCCTTATTATACCTCTTTAAGTTAGCTCCTCTCTTGTGGTGGGCTTTACCCATAAAAAACTCAGCCCAAGTGACCCCCAAAACCAACAGGCTGGCTGCCCAAGACTGGATACCTGACACTCTCTTCATTTTGGATAAGTTTTGATATGGCATGATTTTGAAAAAATTCCTAGACAAGGAGGACAAAGAGCTTGCGGAATTTTGGGGGTGAAACTTACTGGTCAAAGTGGATGTTAGGGGCTACAGCCAAAGCCCAGACAGCCATTCAGTGTCATCTGGTGTTGGTTGGAGCCTTGTAAGTTGTTCTGACTTCATAGGGTAATTTTTTTAATTTTTTATCATTTTGAAGCTTGCAGCTAGCAGCTAGCATCAGGACCAGCTGACGCCCTATGTGGGGGACGAGTTGCTGTAAAAGGTTTGAGATATGTAGGGTTTTAGGTATTGGTGGACTACTCCTTTGTTCTTTTCTATAAATAAAAAAGTTAGTACTATAAATTCAGAACCTAAAGGTAAAAATTGGGATTTTCAAATTCTTTTTCATGAACTCACCAACTTAATGAAGTAATTATCATTCCAGAACAACTTACTTTTTTATATGGAAGGATGGAAAATATTCCAGTAAGTTGGTGAGTTCACACAAAAGAATTTGACAATCCCGTATTTTTACCTTTAGGTTCTGAATCTACTTATAATCTTTTTATATATTTAATATTTTACTTTCTTACCTTCTTCTATATCCTTACCTGTTGTCTTTTTGACAGAGGCTGCTTCACGGGACTTGTCACTTGATGTTTGCTGGTCTTCTTCTGTTGGTTTGTGTTTTTTTATATTTTTTAGTTGCTCAAACATCTCAGGATCCTTTGATCACGCCTCCTTAGTTGCAAACCCCTGTGACTTGAACTATAGGTTGACAAGAACATCTTTCTGTACATAAAGGAGCCTTGTTGCAAGTTTGTTGGTAGTATAGGGTGTTCTTCTTCTTCACCGCCTTCACGGTAAGTTTTTCAGCTTGTCACCTTCTAGAATCACCTCCTTGAACATTTCCTTCAACTTTTTATTGACCTCCTTGATTTTAGCCACCACTGCGTCCAACTTCTTGATGATTGCCTCTAATTACAACATATTTTCCTTGTTCTTATCCTAACCCCATTTATACCAATGAAAATATCCCAATAAACTATATCTATTCTATTGTATCTAATTGAGATATAATAAATACATCTGATTTTAATTATGAATTTTTATTAGCTTTCAGTAATACTATTCATTTGGTATTTATACTCTGTATATTTTTTTGTATATAACAATCCATTCTGGGTATCATGAACAACAGTTTTTGTTTGAGTACATGTTTTGTCTAAGAAAAACATTATTTGTTCTCAAATCAGTATGGAAACTTTTGATTCAAAGTACACATTCATTAAAAGATAATCACTTTCACAGGTTATATGTAGATCATATATTTCAGAGTGTGTAAACCAACCCATTCTTAGTATCATGAACAAAATATTTTGTTCATGTACATGTTTTGTCCAAGTACAATATAATTTGTTCTTAACTTGGTATTCTAATTATGTTCAGAGTACAAATTTATTTTTAAAAAATCACACTCAGGGGTTATATGTAGATCATACAGTTCAGAGATTATATGAGGTGAGATGAATTATTTTTATTAATTCTATTATTTTCTATTATAACTTTATTGTTGTTGTAGGTGTGCTGTTTTAAAATAGTTACAAGAGGGAAAATATTTGGAAACTAGATAATATTATTTATTGGGAGATAGTTATTATATAGTCATTGTGAATCATGGATAACAGGAACATAATTCTATTGATCACTTGGCTGTATGGTGAAGGGGGCAACTTGATCCTGGTAATGAGTCAAGCGCCAAATCAAGGTATCTACTGTAAGGGATCATCTGTTCATGTTGTTAGATTTGGAAATTCAAGTTGACTTCCTAGTTTGGCTACAAGTCACTGGGAAGTTGGGTTGCAGGTCACAAACCTGCTTAATTAGAACCTTGTTGGTGGGTTGAGTATGCTGTTTTGACAATTTTTTGGAGCACTACAATAAAGTGAATTTAAAAACTACAAGTGATACAGAACAGTCAATTGGAATGGGTGTACATTTTTTGCTGTCTTTGTGCTTGGCTCACACCAAACACAGCTCATTTATTCCACCTAGTTTAACTTAATGAAATAAGCCTGTTAAAAATAGGACATGTCTTTGCTTGAAAATTGGAACATCAACCTGTGGTTAATCTATCACCAGAGAGCCAAGTTCTTAGTGCTATATTGATCACAAGTTGGTGTGATAATTTGCAACAAAGACATGTCCTGTTTTCAACAGTCTTATTTCATTAAGTTAAACTGGGGGCAATAACTAGGGCATGTCTGGTCTGAGCCAAGCACAAAGACAGCAAAAAATGTACACCCATTATAATTGGTTGATCTGTAGCACTTTTAGTTTTTAAACTCATTTTATTATAGTGCTTTGAAAATATTAAAGTTACAATATAAAACAATAGATTGATAAATATTAAAGCAGCCAAATTTAACTTGTGGCATGATTAAAACCAATCATCACTGTAGTTAAATGAAAAATATAATTTAAACAATAAAAACACATACAAGTTAAAGAAATATATATTATAAAATAAAAATTATTAGTGGCAATTTTTATTGGGCAAAATGGAATTGGGTGGGGAAAACTAATTGGCAGGCTGGATTGTGGGAGGAGGACTTGATTAGCTAGGGGGTTAGTGCTTATCACCTGGAGGATTTGATGGGGACTAGGGCAGCTGGATGACCCAGAGTTGATTGGTTGCCTTTTTTGGCTTGGAGGAATTCATGATACATTACATCATATTCCAACTCAGGGAGGACAGTGATTGGCTTGTACACCAGGGAGTCATAAGGGGGCAGCTGGGGATCTGTTTGTGATCAGATGTTGCCAAGAGCATTGAATGCCATCTTTGTGACCATGTCAGCAACCTTATGATAGGGAAACAGCACAGTTGGTCATTGGCCACACTAACTACCTGGCTGAAGGTTGTGGGGTTATGCTCACATATTGTGTCCCCAATGTTAAAGAACAGTGCATCTCCTAGGTAAAGATTGGCATGGCTTGCAGAGAAATTGAGACGTTGTGGCTGTATGCTTGAATTTTCTTGGAGGCCACTTCAGCGCACTCCATTTGGTGGCACAGGAAAATTTAAAATCTGGAATTGGCTGAGCTCCAGGTGGAAAGCAGGCTGAATAGGAATTTCCTGTACCAGTAACCATTGGTGTAACTGGTTGTAGTCTGTGAAATACAGTCCCTTTTGGGAAAACAGCAAGCAATGCATCAATCATAATACCCTCCAATTAATTCTTTTTACCCTTGGGGGCATTGTTTTACTTAAAGTGTCATAATCATTGACTTGCAATGACAATTTTTAGTAAGGTATAAATATTACATTGTCCAAAATGGAGGACAGGCAGAAGGTAATGATGGCACCAATCACAGGCTATAGTAAAAATCAGATCCATCATCCAACTAATTGGCCAGCTGATTAGTCAGAATCAGAATACTTTCTACAAGCTTATTTATCCAGAGCTGCGCTGTGTGGCTGGTAATGAATATGCCCTGGAGCCCAAGTAGACAACAGACCTCTTTGTCAATCAGAGGTATGGGTCTCATTGCAGAAGGTCAAGAATGAAATGATATACCTCCTTGATCTGAGAGTCAACCTTCTTCTTTAGCTTATTGCCCAGCTTTGCACTACCTCTCTTCAAGAGGGCTCAGAACTAACTCTTAACCACTACCTTGGTGAATTGAAGATGGGTAGCAATTTCCAAAAAAATTACGCCACTCTGTTTTAGGCTCACAATCTCCTCTATCACCTCATTGGATATGATGCAATGTTTTTGGAAGGATTTTGGAATAAGGGGACCCTGATTAGACAGGGCAAGGGTTAATTGGCCTGAATTCTTGGGCAATGATTGGATAGGGAGGGAGGGGCTACTATGCTAGTCTTCAGAATGTGGTACCGGCTCAGGTTGGGCCTTGTCTTGGGAAGCACTATACTGTCTATCAGAAAAGCCCACTGTGGATGGGCCTGGTGAAACATACAACCCACCCTCCTCACAACTTGCATTAAATTGGGTGTACACAGGAAACATGGTGGTTGCGCTCCTTAGCTCAGCAGCATGAGCTTGGAGTAGCTCCCGGTACTGCTCCTCAACAAGATCAAAGTTATCTTCACTTGAAAACTCATAGTAACAAAAAGAAATAAAAATTCTATTAAAAACAGAAAAGCAAAGTATTTCTAGAAATTAATTTTATTTAAATGAGTGCTCCTTTTTGAGACATTCTCTCAGGCATAAATGCCCAAATTTAGATGTACATACATTGAAAATAATGATGTAGTTCCCTGAATATATTTTGGTGGATTCACTCCTGAAATCCACTATTTCTAATTTGAGTCCCAAAAAAAATCAATATTTTCAAAAATAGAGTTGTTTTGGGTTTGAGTTCATCACTTTTGTGACTGAACCTCATACACTCTCTGTTTGTATCATATTTTCCACACACTCATAATCAAATTTGATGTAGAATGCTCAGAAAGTGACAGAATTGAGTGGGTTTTGAATTTGAGTTCCATATAGTTTCTGTATCATTTCTGGGATTCAGTATTTGACTTTATTTTTGTTGTTTAATTGAATATTTTTGTTTTCTGGCCATAGATAAATGTAAGCTTTATTGTGTAAATTGACCTTCAGCTGGTTCCAGTTGAATTTTTTTGTGACTGAACCTATTTGTTCTAAACTGACTAATATACATTTATCTCAATAGGTTTGAAAACTACTGTAGTCACTTATCACTTCTTTTTTTGTTGGTTTTAACAGCTAAAGGAGCCTGAAGGATGGCTATCCCACTGGGCCTTACAACTACAAGGTTAAAATTTCACTGTGGTTGATTGTCCTGGAATTCAGCATCAAAATGCTGATGGTCTGTCCCAAATGCCTATCTTAGCTTTTCATCTTGCTAAGACCAATTGGTTGTACAAGTTCATAGACTACTCTACTGCGTGGGAATATGAGCCTGAATATACTTGCCTGGTTTTAAATAAGTTATCTGTGGATAATATAGCTATGGATAATTAACTGCTCAAAAAAATGGGTCTTTATATCTACCTTACGTCTGTCCAAGCTTGTAAGTATCAGTTCTTTTACAAGCTTGTCTAGACACTGGGTATGATGTGGTACCCAAGGCTTATGACTGGATGATTAAACACTACTACTGGAAAAACATGCATTTATTAGTCCCTGACGCTCTGGCCTCCTTCCATGAATGTTAACCACAGTGTCCTTGTTTCCAAGTGATAAGGAGCGTCTTTTGGGGAAGCTTTGAATATAAAAGTAGGAGGATAAGAAGTATATTTTATTGGATGATACTTTAGACTTATATAGATTTAGTTGTGGCAGGGATATTAGTTAGACCAAACCCAGGGGCTGGTCATGTGCTGGATGGGTTCAAGTTGTTGGATACCTGGACAGTCATGTGATATTGGTTTGTTGCCATTTCCAGTATGTCAAACAGTATATTGGAAAGGCACCAAATTGGTCAATGACTGGATGTTAGGTGTGATGGCAATAGCCGGAATACTTGTACATCCAGATCCTTGACACACCCCTCCCTTAAGGGGTTACTTGGGTACATCAGGAGGGGGCTTTGTCTTGATGGCTGCCGCCTGATGTTCCTGGAGTTGTTTACTAGTGGGCACCAACTGGGTCAAGTGTTCTCCTTTGCTAGGGCAGAGGCAAGATCTGTGGTACTTTTTGGTAATGGGTTTTTTGGCACCCTGGAACTTAACCAGGTAGGTGTTCCTGTCTGGTTGGTATCTGATAATTCTTCCTGGTCCTCTGTGTACTGAGTCTAGTTTCTTTCTGTTGCCAGCTAGGACCCAGACGGGGGAGTTGATGGGGAGTGGGTTCTCTGTTGAGGTTACCTTTTGAGTTTTGAGTCTCTTTATTTCAGCCAGTTTGGCTTTGAGGCGTATGGTTGTAGAGCTGGTTTCTGTTCTACTGTGGGAGGTTTCCCTGGGGGGATCTTTACATATGGCTGGTTATTGTGGATGATTATTTCTGGCTTGTACCTGTATGTTAGTTCAAACGTTGAGTAGCCTGCCCCTTGATTGGTACAAACCCAGGATACTAGTAATTCATGTTTCACATACAGCAGCCATGTGTCTTTGGCTTTGCCTTACATTATTTTCTCCAGGGTTCTGATAAGGCTGCCGTTAGGGCATTCAACTCTGCCGTTGGCCTGTGGCCTGTAGGGCGAGGTTGTGGAGTGTTTGATGTTTTTTGTTTTTAGATTGTTGTTTACTATGTGGCCTGTTAGCTCCTTTGCTCCATCTGTTATGATGTAGTCTGGAGCGCCGTAGTCTGCTATGATTGCTTTATTGATGAATCAATTTATTGTTTCCGCCTTGTGATCTTTTGCTGCCCAGCAGATGGGCCAATGTGTGGCAAAGTTGTTGGCTACAATTAGGAAACATTGATTTGTTTTGGTTTCTGGGAAGGGTCCCACTACGTCAAGTCCCCAAACCTTAAATGATTCAGGGTCAGGTACTGGGTTAACTGTTGGCTGTGGTGCCTTGGTGCTGGCGTATTTTTCACATACTGTACACTTTTTTAGAACATCAATTATGTCTTGATTCAGGTTGGGCCACCATACTATCTCTTTCAGTGTGAGATATAGGTTGTTAGCCTTTGTGTGTCCTAGCAGGAAATGGTGTCTTAGTATAGTGTCAACTCTTTGTACAAGTGGGATGTATGGAATGTGTTTATCGTTGATGATTTGGTATACTGTGCCATTTGATAGTGTAAATGTTTTTGATTCCTTACTAGCATATTGTGGGTTAGTTGATGTGTGGAGGGGTCCTTTCCCTTTGTCTTGTACTCAGTGTTGTATAGGTTGGGCCAGTCAGGGTCCAAGTGGTCAGGGTAATCCTCTCTTGGCTGGCATAGCCCAGAGAGAGCATTGGCTGTGACCAGCTCTGCCCCCTTTTTGTATTGGATGTCTAGGTTAAGCTTTTCTAGAAAGGACATTCATTTGGATTGGCGCCACACAAGTACGTTCTGAGTTTTGAAATAGATTAAGGATTTGTGGTCAGTTAGCACTCGGACGTTCAAGTGTCCTTTGAGGTAACATCTCCATTTCTTGCATGTGTGGTATATTGCTAGTGATTCTTTATCATGTATTGGGTATCTCTGCTCAGTGTTTGTTAGTTTTCTGTTTTGTAACATACTGGCAGGAAGTCTTGTTGCCCTGGCTGGCAGATGTGTAGGACTGCGCCAATGGCAGTGTCACTAGCATCTGACTCAAGCTTGTAGCACCCATTGTTATTAGGGTATTGCAAGATTGGTGCTTTGATCAAAGCTTGTTTTAATAATTGGAAATTATTGTCACATTCTGGAGTTCAGCTGAATTTCTTTTTGGAATTACCATTGGTTAGGAAATTTGATTGGTGTGGTGAGCTTTCTGCAGTCTTTGGTGTATTTCCTTAGGTAAGCTACCATACTGAGAAAGCATCTAACTTGTTTCACAGAGGTGGGGTGTTGCATGTTATTTATGGCTTTTATTTTATATGAATCTGCTTTGATGCCACTGTCAGAGACAATGTGGCCCAAGAACAAGAGTTGCTTTTCCTTAAATTGGCACATACTAGGCTTAGTGTATAGTTTGTGCTTTTCGAGTCAATTGAGTGTCTTGCGGACATGTGTGAGGTGTTCCTCTTTTGTTTTTGAAAATATGATGTTTTCAAGGTAGCATAATGTGTTTGAGAGGCCGTTTAGCACTTGGTTCATCATGATGACAAATGTTGCGGGAGCGTTGGTCATCCCAAAGTTCATTACTTTACATTCAAACAACCCAAATTGTGTGCAGAACACAGTATTTGGTATGTCTTTCTCTTTGACTTCAACTTGGTTGTAACCAGATGTGAGGTCAATTTTTGAGAAAATTTTTGCTCTGGAGAGCCTTGCAAATAGGTCTTCAATGAGGGGAAGTGGGTGTTTATTCTTTAATGTACTTGCGTTTAGTGCTCTGTAGTCAGTAACTAAGCAAAGAGATCCTTCTTTTTTCTTTACAAAGAAAACTGCTGCCCCCCACAGGATTCAGACGGGCAAATGAATTCTTTGGCTAGGTTGTCCTCAATGTGGGCTTTAAGTGTTTGGGTCTCCATGGGGGAGAGTCTGTAGAGGGGCGCAGGTTTGGGGATGGCTTTGCATAAGTCAATGCCATGTTTAACATCTTGTTTGGGGGGTAACTCTGTGAGTTCTTCCTTGAATACATGAGCGTATTCATTTAGGAGTGCTGCAAGTTCTGGGCATTGGATTTTTTGTGTTTGTATATTATTAAATTTGGAGTACCTCATGATGTGAAAGGTACTGTCTTTAGTTAGATGTTCAGAGTCATGTTGATTTATGACTTGGAAAAATACTGTATCTCTTAGAATCAGGTCGTTGGGTTCTTTGAGAATTTTGAAATTGACTCCATTGTGTTTTATTGTCATGGTTTTTGTTTTCCAACATATGCTGGGATTCACTCAGGTGAACCAGTCCATGCCTGCTACAATGTTGTAGTTTATGTTGTTCATGAAAAGTCCTTTGATGGACGTTTGTATGCCTTGGAGGTCAATTCTTAAGGGAGTTGTTTTGCCTTTGAGTAGAACTTTTGATTTGTCTGCCATTCTGGTGTAATTGAAGTTGGATTTGATAACTGGTATTTTGTACTTGATTACAAAAGTTTTGCTAACCATAGTGTGTTTTGCAACAGAGTCAAATAAAATTTTATGTGTATGTGATTTGTAAGTGCATGGATAGACAAGAAATTGTGAGCAATCTTTAATTTTTACGTTCATAAAAATGGAGGATTGCGGGACACGGGGGATGCGAGCAGCAAAGTTCGTGCTTTGGTACTTCTTCTTGTTGTGTTGGGGGAGACAGGGGGATTTAAGCCTGTTCCCCCTCCTATTTTCCCTGTTCCTCTGTTTTGAGATTTTTTAGGTCAGAGAATGTGGGGTCAGATTTGTAGCAGCTTGCTACTTCAGTGTTGTTAACTTTGGTGGTGTCCTCTTTCTTGGGACGGGAGGGGTTTGCACTTTGGCTATGATTGCCGTTGTTACAATTGGAGTTGCCGTTGTTATGGTTGGTATTTTGGCGTTTATTGCCATTGGCGTTTTCTCTGCCATTGCTGTTTGAGGAGTGGTTGCCGTTGTGTGCAGCATATTCCATGTTGGTGCGTTTTTCAGTGTGCTTGGCTTCAGCAATGAGCACAGGCATGGAGGTATTTGCTTCTGGGCAGATGAGGGCAGCAACAGAGGGTTTTATTCTGTTGATGAATGATGCTCTGGTGTGTAGGTTGTCAGCTTGTGCTGGGTTTTGGATTTTGCAATGTATTTCTTCAAATTTGTTGGCGTAGGCTGAAATAGTGGTCTTTTGAGGAAGGTCACTGAGCTGTATTGCAATATATTGAAGAGATTTGGTGACGCAAAAATTGTGGGTGATGTCGGCTTTGCTCTTCTCCCAGTTTTCAAGCTGGTCGTTGGTGTGTGAGCCAACCCAGGTGGCAAACCAGCTAGCTGCAGCCTTGTATAGGCGCTTGCTGGCTTCCTGGACCCATTTCTCATGAGGGATGTGGCTGGGGCAGAGTTTAGCGGCTGTGTGGTCTAGCCAGTTGATAATGTTTTCTTTGTTTTTACCAAAGAACTTGTCAATACCAATGTATTTGGTGTTGGCAACTTCACCTGTGATATGTGGTTTTACGTTTGTTTGTGGTTGAAGAGAGCAACTGTATTGAATTATCTTGGTGCATGCTTTGGGCATGACCAGACCTTCAAATATGGTGTATCCACTAGGAATATCTTTGTCAATGTTGTGGGTGTGGAAGTACGTTTTCCATGTCTCCTGGGATGTGGCCTAGTTGAGTACGTGGGCAAAGGTGGGCGGGTTCTGTTCAGTCATTTTCTCTTTCATCAGCGTGGTCAAAACGTAGTGCTACCAGTGATAAGGAGCGCCTTTTGGGGAAGCTTCAAATATAAAAGTAGGAGGAGAAGAAGTATATTTTATTAGATGATACTTTAGACTTATATAGATTTAGCTATGGCAGGGATATTAGTTGTACCAAACCCAGGGGCTGGTCATGTGCTGGATGGGTTCAAGTTGTTGGATACCTGGACAGTCATGTGATATTGGTTTGTTGCCATTTCCAGTATGTCAAACAGTATATTGGAAAGACACTAAATCGGGCAATGACTGGATGTTAGGTGTGATGGCAATAGCCAGAATACTTGTACATCTAGACCCTTGACACCAGCATGAATTCAAGTTTTTATTACCCAAATACAACTTTCACACTGTCAGTTTGGATGCTGTAGGCCCTCTTTATTTCTCTTGTTCTGGATGTTGGCTTATCCTCATTATGGTGGACCACTTCAGTAATTGGGTAAAAGCTAGGGCTATCAAGGATATTGCAGCAAAAACTATAGCTATGTTTTTACTTTGAGAGTGTTTTTGCCATGGCTGTCCTCAGGTGCTCATTTCTGATAATGGGACAAACTTCAATGCTCAATTGATAACCTTATTAGTGAAATTCATGAGTCCTATCAATCCTTTACTGCACCTTATAATCCTTTGACTAATAGTACTGTATAGTGTATTAATTCCATTCTGGTCTCTATCAAGTATAATTTAAACTATTCAGATGCCTCTAATTGGGACTTGTATTTGACAGACACCCTTATTAATTACCACCAAAGTAAACATTGTACTACTAGGTTCTTCTCATTTTCAATGATGTATGGGTGGGAGGCCACTAACCTTTTCAAGCTTGTGACATACATTGGCTGAGATAGACACTGCACTTGATCACAAACAACAAGTAAGAGAGCTAGTTAATAAGGTAATAGACATCCAGGCAACTGCCTATACATCTTATTAAAAGACTAAGACCTTGTAATTATTCTCTTCTGATGCTTTACATGCTCCCATCTCTGAATTTGATATCAAAGACCAGGTCCTATATGACCAACATTGGGTAGGTGATTGCGCCTATAATTTTGATTCCCTCTGGGTAGGCCCTCTTATTGTGATCTTCAAGTGAGGCCCCAAGTACACTGTGAAGATGAATTCCTCTGGCTGCCCCTTTGATTGTGGCCATGCTAAGTTTCCTTGCACCTATCATCTCTCTAAGTCCAATATTGAGGCAGGATTTTTCATGAATTTAATTTCATTATGGGTTTTATTTGTCCTCGTGAATGATAGTTTTTAGGTTGATACCTGCAAAATCCTTTGCTTTTGCCTTTGATCTGGATATTTCTTTTTACCCAAAATTGGGCTGACATCAATATCTGAACCTTCCAAATCTTTACCAGCCTCTTGCCACTTGGAGTGTCTCCACTAAGGCTACTAGGATTGAACCTTTTTGATATAAAATTGAATGTCATTTTCCCCAATAAAATAAGTTCATCTTTGATCAATTATTTTGACATTGAATCTTCAGACCTCATCTTCCATTTGCTAGGAATATATCTATTTCTCATACTCAGATCAAGTAGGATTAAAGCTGGAACCTAAGTATTTATGTATTTAAGACTTTTCCTGAGCTCTTTATCATGTGAAACAATAAAGCGTAACTTAGCAACCAAGCCAGCAAATGGTGCAGCTCAGTAAGATCTTCTTCCATTATTGAGATTAGGAGCAGAGGAGACACTCCTGGATGCTTGGAGGGATAGTACAGCAAAGATATATTGACACCTGTGTGAGCCAAACCCTTCAACAAGTTTAATGGTTTGGCAGCGTTTTGAAAGAATCTCTTGGTTTAGCAGGAGAAGAGGGGCCTGTCCAGATCTAAAGCGGAAATTAGCTTTATAAAAAATGATCATTAAGCAGACTCTGACTGCTATATTTGAGCAATCAGGGATTATTGTAGCTAGGCAAATGTTGTATCAGCATCAACCAAATGTGGTTGGGTGTCCAATCAGTATTCATCCACCTTCCTACATGCCTCAAAATGCTCCCACTCAAACCCACCACACTTAGGATCCAGAAGCCTGTGACCGTACTACAGTCAAATTGGGCTGTAGTTTTACAAAGAGGTTGAATTGTGATGAATTTCATAGGTTGAAATTCAAAACAATAGGATTGGCCTTGGAGAGACTTTCCAGTGTAGTAATGAACTACCCAGGAATCAATTAGGATGTAATAATTGAAGGCCAAAACAAATATCTGAACAATACATCTTATGAAACTAGGTGTCTCAAACTGTCTAATTAACCATGGAGGTTAATTGATACCCAGGAAGCAATTAGGCTGTACTAATTGAGGGCCGTAATGAATAATATGGACAGTTCAGATTATGAGACTAGGTGTCTCATACTGATTGATTAACTGGAAGGTTAATTAATATATATACCCTGGAATATGATTAATGGGGATTTAATCATAGGGCCAAAATGGACTTGACTGTGTCAAGTAAAGACTTGTTGTCTTCAAAAGGATTAATTAACTGGGAAGGCTAATTAATATATGCTGGGAATATAATTAATGATGATTTAATTATATTGTTCAATTGCCTTGACTGTGTCAAGGAGTTTGGTTAAGGTTAACCAAAACTAAACACCCAAATTGTGGTTTAAAAGCACTGTTTTGGCAAATTTATTAGGCTAAAAAGCGCCGCCTATTGATTTGTAAAGCGCTGAGGCGCCAGGAAGTGAATGTTTCAGGTGCTGGGGTACTGGGGCACCGCATGGAAAAGTTTCTGGGCACCACAGTGGCTCCTGGTTTGAATCTCAAAGCATTTTAACACAAAAAACCATTAAATGCAAAAAACAGCTAAATGTAGACAATGCTGTATATGTATTCAGGATTAATCAGCTGGTTCCCAGTTAGAAAAAGAATAGCTTGGATTAGGAATACAGTTATTCCACAGGGGTTTGGCGCCAGAAGTCCACAATGCTTCAAGCAAAAGCAATACATTTCTATGGAATGAATCAGGCAATTCTGGAATGTATTAGGGCACATTCTTATAGGTTAAGAGTGTGAAGATCTTTTTGGTAAAGATCTGGATTGGATAACACAGTTATGTCATAAGCACATGATAGGAATTCAGGTGTGATTCCAGAACTAGAGGGGTTTTCAGCCAAATGTACCCTGATTAGTAAATAATGAAAACATGATAATAATTAATAAAAAATGATACCTATGTGTGACAATAGTTGCTTTCCCCTCAATCCTTTTATGCTTTGTGTTTTTTGGCTTTTAACTGAAAGACTACCATATAATGAAAGAGATGGCCTGCAGCTAAGACTATGGGAAGTGAAAAACGTGTAATTGATCACCAGATGGCAACAAGTTTAATGCCAAGATTGCTTGCCCAGAATCCAAGCTCATTGAAGCTTACATAAAGGATTCCCTGTCAAACTGTAAAAGATTCAGACCAAGATAATGAAGAAGCAAGCATAATTTTTCTGGATCTGTCATAAAGTCTTTTCTCACAGCCTCTGCTAAGTTTGCTGTGTGGGGAATGTAGACAGGTTTTGGAATTCTCACAATGTGCCCCAGAGAGGATCTAACTCTGCTGGGCATAGCCTGGGGGCAGCAAATAATGGGTTGAATTTGAGTATGTGGTGATGGTTGACCTGGATAGGTTAAAGTGATGATATGATGATACATTAAGTGATGGGGATCAGGAATGTATCCTAGAGGACTATTTTGATGAATTTCTTCTTGGTTATGGGTATGAGTGGTAACTTTGTCCTTTTTTGATAGGATGTGAAGCTTACCTATGATACTATTGCTGCAACTTTGCTAAAAGAAGCTGTCTCAGAAAGGTCCAGGGAGTTAAATTGAAAAATGGTATATTTATTTTAAAGTAAGGTATGGGCTTTAATGTCTGTGTGAAAATACCAGGAGGGGTCCCAGAAGATGAATCAGCTCATATTTGAGTTGTGGGGGAAGGTATGATTCCACTAGGACATCCTCAGTGATGAAAATATGATGACAATGAGTGGTGCCATGGGTATCTGAATAATGTTGACTGGCACCTTGATTGAGCAATTATTCCAGTTGTTACAATCCACATGGAAGCATTTTGTAGGAAAGGGCTTATTTGGCCACAATAAAGATTAAATGCCTATAAACAGGTAAAGTTTGGTTATTTTGCTGATGTATGTAGGTTGCAGCCAAAAGAGGTGAAAGATCCAAGCCGGGGAAAAAGAGCAAGAAGGTTGTGGGTTCATGTAATGAATGATTATGAGGTCCTGGCTATCTGTAAAGGGATGCACTGGAGGAGTTCTGGGATCTTGAGGCCACCTGTAAGGGAAGTGCAGTTGAACAACTTTACGTAGAATGGAGGGGTAAATCTTCTCCCTGTGATGATCAAGTAACTTTGATGAAACCTTGAAGCTACTAGGAAAGATTGAATATGCCCAGAACCATCATTAAGGTTGCTTTCTGGAAAAACAGCTGCAGAACTTGATGGTTTAGAGGTTTCTGGGAAGTAAACTTGGTTACTTTGCAACTGAAAGCTCAAAATAACCACTTGAGTGAGTAAAAACAGTGTCAAGACATGAGGAGTGACTGTTACTGATGGCCTAAGGTGTAGGTCACTGATGAGATTCAAGTCTAGGTTGATTCACTTGTGGAGACTTATTTTCTGAGTCTGAGGTGTTGACTGATGGAGACTAGGAGAAAAGAGAAAAGACAATTATGGTGAGCATCAACAATAAAGAGCATATTAAGTAAGTAAAGACTATCAGAAGAGGTTGCAAAAAGAAAAGAAATGAGATAAGAAACAGAAAAGATTTAAAGATATAAAATAATTAAAAAGAATTAGAAAAAAGGAAGAAATAAGGAAAGGGATCATAAAAGAATTTATTATGGAGTTAATTAATTAAAAAGAGGAAAAAGCAGGCAGAACATCACAGGGAAACTCTGAAGAAAAATGCTGGGTTTTTCTGGAGCATTAAGAGGAGCATGAAGTGACCAACAGGAGATTTCAAGTTTTCTCCAAAAGGGAAAGAACACAGGGGTACACAGAGAAACATTGAAAAAATCAAGGTACAAAAATTCATTAAGTAACATATAGGCAGAAACTTTTGTATTGACCCTGCAAAATTTGACAGAAATTACAGGGAAACCGTTTGAAACAAGGAGCCATGGGTTTTTCCAGAGCAAGAGGATGGCAGGTTCAAACCAGGGTCAGGAGCAGGTCATTCAGAGAAATGTTTTGGCAAGACAGGTCATGCCAAGCCTGATTGACTGCAGGCTGAAGCCTGTTTTATCAATGTTTTCCATTGATTAAACAAAAGAAAAAGCCTAAAAATAAGGAGATTGAAAGGTAAAAGTCCTCTCTGGTTGGCTGAAGTAAGAACATAAGTTTAATTTATGATAGAGCAAAAAACTGGATAGTTTAATCTTTGAAAATCAGGGAGTCAGAAAGAAAAACCATAGGAAACTAGGAGCTATTTAAGGGGAAATATCCTGAAACAAGGGGGATCACAGTGGAATTCCAAAGCTATAAGCCAATACAAGTAGCCCAAGACATAAGAGCAGGAGCCCAGGAAAGAGTAAAAAGCTCAGAGCAGGGTAGCTCAAGGTCTACAAGCCAGAAAGTGGAACATAAAGGACAACACAAGGACTCCAAGACGTGGACCAGTACTGCAGGACCAAGGACAAGGAGCAAAAGACATAAGAGAAGATGCCCAAGACAAAGGACAAGGAGTCCAAGACCAAGTAAAAGGAGTATAAGAGATAAAGCAAGGACTCCAAGGCTTTGCAACCCAAATTATTTCTCCCAAAAAGGCTATATAACAGAAAGTTTCTAAGGGGATCTTCCTTCTGAGTTCAATAAATATGAGAGAGGGAGGCTAAACTAACCAAGTTTGGCTCCCACTCTGGCAGAAAAAGCCTCTAGGATACTATCCAGGGAACTGCTGGAATTGATGCTCTAAAGGGGGACTATAAAGAAGAGACAGTAGATAGCTGAGAGAAGTAGGAATTCAAACCCATCCACATTAGGCCAACAAGCAACTAAGGGGTACATGAGGGAACAAGATCCACAACTAAGGGTGCTGGATTAATACCAGAGTTCTTCCCTTTCTGAGGGAGAGGAGTAGAAGCCAAGGTTCCACAGTCAAAGGGTATCCAGATTGGGTTCAGGAGAATATATTACTAGATCACCCCATGTGAGGCTTTTAACAAGGGTCTTCCCAGAGGAGAGGAGGTTCTTTGTGAAGTGGAGGATTCTCAATGGGTCATCAACCACAACACGCACAGAGGAAGAAATCCAGGTCAAGAGGTCTTGGGAGGTAGACCAAATTACAACAGAGTTGGGAACAGAGAAAGAACCACAAACATAACAGCAGAGAGGATCATTTCTTGATTTTTCTGAAATTTGGAGGTCTTTGGTGGCTGTTTGAGACTAAAATTTAAAAATATTTCCCTTGACAGAGGATGCCACAAGAAACTATAAAACTTAAAGAGCTAATAATGCCTAAATAGACTTGAAGTGGATCCTGGACGTCTTTATCTTATTTTAAAGTGAAGGCAGGTTTGAAAGCATTAAAAAATTGAATTTTGAAATTCAAGCAAGCTTTTATAATAAGTTCTAACTTAATCTTAAAGTCCAAATAGGTTTTTTGAAAGCATAAGGTAATTCAATAAGTGTCAGGATACCAGGAGTACTGTGGAGCTCCAGCAGGCAAGGGAGGAGTCAAAGTAGGTACTGGCATGACCCAAAAGATGATGAGACCTAACTTTACCAGGTAGGAAAGGACTTTCCCAGCCACATCCCCGGGCCCAGCTGCTGGCAAGGCAGAATCAATCAACGCTGTGAGCACCAGATAAAGCACTCCCAGGAATTGACTACTCTGGCCAGTGGCATCAGAAGTGGGTGGGGTTGAGGTGGTTGGTTTGGGTGTCAGAGGTGATTCCATGGGGACCAGGTAGGCAGCAGGATTGTTGTACTTCCCCTTGAAGATTAATGGGTAATGGTGATTGCTTTTCTGTCATAGACAATTTGGTAGGGTTACTTGGGGGAGTTTGGACAGATGTACCACTGCAAGTCTTTCAAGGTCCAGGGTTTTTGGTCAGGACTTGGGTGATACTCAGTGAAATGCACAGGGCCAAATGGAGCGTTGGGTGGACAGTAGTAGTCAAAGGCTTTGGTTTTGTCAACTGGAGCCTGGCTATCTATCCCAATAGATGGGTGCTGACGCTTTGATATTTTCAGATGGAATAGTATCAAAAATATTTATGGAAACAAATTGGTGAACCAAAGGTTCATAACAACTTTATTTGGTAAGGATGGTGATACAGAACTTTTTCAGATACTTCCAATTATATACTTACTCACATGCAAGTGCCTCTGGGCATTCTTCTGGTGCTATCTGGGTAGAAAGGCTTGATATCACAGGTTCTTTTGTTTGGTTGGCTGCTTCATGGTCATTTTTGGGGTTTTCAGGAACAGTTGCTTGGCTTTTTGGTGGTCCATTTTGGCTTGGCTGGTCATTGGTTCTGACAGGTTTGGCTTCAGGAGTCATGGGGGTTTTTCCAAGCTTATCATTATTTTTGGACTGGCTTGACAGGCATTTTTGAGGCAAATAAACTTGATTAAAAAGGGGTTCCTAATTGGGAACCCCAAATTACTTGATGGAGAGTGGGCTTGAATGGTTCCTGCAGCTGGATTTTTGCTTTTTAAAGCAAATTCAGGTTTGGGCAAATCTCCCCCGCCTGCTAGCCCTGCCTGGCAGCTAGGAGCAGGTTTGATTCCCAGCCAGGGCATCAAAACTGTTACTTTTGTAACAATAAGACTTATACACCAGCAACTATCCTAGTGGTTTCAAGAAGACAGCTGGGTTTAAAATGGCCAAGTGAAAGGTAAAAAATTTGGAAATCTTTACTAACACTTCTATTGATTAAAAGAACTCAAAATTAAGAGTTCAAAGCCCCAAAACAAAAGTGTCAGTGTCAAAACCCAAGGTTTATTTTTAAATATGTAAAAGAATGAGCAAGCAGGGGATCAAAATTCCACTGTATAGCTTTAAGAAAATGAGCTTGCATTTGAGGGGTCACCTGATCCAGGTGAAGAATCTAATTGGCCAGGAGAGAAATTTTTCTGGGGCATTCCAGGGATATTAGAGGTTTTTCTATGAATTTCTGGCTTGGCTTTGATTGGCTACCGCCTAAATGTTACAACCAAGTTTCCAGATTTTCCTGCCAACATATCTCACAATACACAGGGGACGCTTGATGAGCCGTCCCTTGACGTATCTAACAACATGAACCAATATGATGACAATGTCAAACTGCAGGCACTTTCTCCTAATTAGGAGAACTACCAGTTTGACCTGCTGATCCTGCATGAGTTATTCCTTGGCCCCAAAACTAACATGGAATATGCCACCATGCCACCCCATTGTGGCCTGATGGCTTTCTCCATATAATATATTAATCACAGTATTCTATAATAAACAATGCATTATTCTTATTATTCCTGTCCTTTCTATTGGACTGTTGTCTTCCCCAATTCAAATACTGAATCCTCATTGGTTCAGTTGCAATAGTGGTAGCAGCAGTAGGTTCACAACCTACTAAAGAGAAAATCCCCCAAGAAAGAACAGAGTATGGGCTGTATAGCTACTCCCCACCAAGAAAGCTTCCTGCCAATCCCCAAGGGGGACATCCCAACGGGTACATCATCTATCAAGATCAACTGGTAATTACAAGTGTGTACAATTGACTCTGACTTGGGAAGCACAACACTAGTGTCACCCTGCCTCAGTCAGACCTGTCACAACGCATGTTCAACCTTCAGTTGGAAACCTTTGCGGGTGGCGTGGAAGAGACTGACATTGTCAGCTGGCTCCACTCTACTAAAACCCGCCTCTGTGTATATCAGGTACCTGAGCCTATGTGGGTTGACACTGCTTCAGGCTGCCTTACGGGACCTGCTGAAGTTTGGTTCACTACCTGGGCCAGTCAAGAGATAGAAATTACCTGGGCGTCATTCAGGGATGCCGCAAAGTCCTGCTACAGCAAGAAGTTCTTGCCCATTGTGGTAGGAACTCCCCTCCTGACTATCAAACAGACTGGTTTTGTTCCTGAATATCTTGCTGCTACCCCAGAAGCCATGGCTGACGGGGACATCATGCTCCTTACCTTGATAGTTAATGGGTTAAAGCCCCATATCTGCAAGTGGGTTCCTGTAGGTTGCTGCACCTCCAGCAATGACTGCTATAAGGCCATTATGGAGGCTAATAATCAGGCTTCAATGGGTTTCCACTGCTCCAATGACGCACCACCCCAACCTTCCCCACACCTGGCAGTACTCACAGCCAAGTAGGTTGCTACCAGCCACGCCAATAAGAAAATGGGGTTAAGCGCCCCTGCAAAGGAGAATTCCAGTTAGAACAAATTGTGAACCCAGAAAAAGCCTAGGGGTTTTAGCTACAAGAGGTTCTACAACCCCACTAGACCCTCATTCTCAATCCCTCCTAGCATAGAACCCCTGCCACTACAACATTCACAAAGTTGAAACCCTTGACTTCTTCCAAGTTCATAGCAATGACCCCATGCTTCAAGCCAGTCACTCCCTAAATAAAGTAACTTGCTTGGCCTACCCCTTCTGTTTCCGTGGAAATACCCACAAACTACTGGTAGATACTGGGGCCAATCACACTATGGTTGACCAAACGTTTGCAGATGCTCAGCAGCTAGACCAAGTGCCAAGAAGGTTCAAGGCAGTACAGGTAGCTGATTCCCAAAGAGTGGCAGTTACTCATGAGACAGTACCCTTCTCTGTGAGAATGGGGAATGTCCAGGTTAAGCTCTCTGGCCCCATAATGGCAAGGCTCAGCCACAATATCATTGCTGGCCTTGACTGGCTTTGCCACAACCAACCCTACATTGACTGTGATACATCTGTGATCACTCTCAATAGGAATGGGGTGGGTTTTCAGATATATCCTGTTGAAATGAACAAGTTGTTGCACAATACTGTGTTTGTCAGAATAACATAATTGGGCTCATATGATTTCAAGGGGGGAGATTAGATTTTAACCAATGCTCAGTCAAAGTTTTTCACGCAGAACCACCTGTGGCCCTCCCTTTGAGTAATCCACCTCCACCAGCACTTGTTGCTTTCCTTGAGAAGTATAAGGACGTCTTCAGTGAAACACTGGACCAACTACCTCCTCCCCGGGAGATCCAGCATGCAGTACAGCTACAAGGGTTGCTTCCCAAGGAGCGCCCTCTCTATTGCTTGACACCAAAAGAAGATGAAACCCTCTGCCAGCACCTTGTAGACACACTAGACAAGGGTTTTATACATCCCTTGCTTTTTCCATATGGGGCTGTGGTCTTCTTCATAGCCAATAAGGATGGGTCCCTTTGCCTAGTCACAAATTAACGTGCCCTCAAAAAGTTGACCATTAAGAATAAGTACCCCCTGCCGTTGATTAGCAACCTGTTTGACACGCTTGCAGGTGCAAGGGTCTTTAGCATGATCAATCTCACTTCAGGGTACAACCAGGTCCGCATCACGCTAGGGGATGAGGCAAAAACTGCCTTCTGCATATGCTACGGGTTGTTTGAGTGGCAGGTCATGAACTTCAGTATGACCAACACTCCTTCCACCTTTGCCATGTTGATGAACAAAGCATTTGAGGAATTGATTGGAAAGTGTGTTGTTATGTACCTTGACAGCATTAGTGTCTTCAGTCAATATCAAACCATGCACCTCCAACACCTCTGTGCTGTCCTTGACCCCTTTGTAAAAACCAGTTGAAGGCTAAGCCCTCCAAATGTGAATTCCTCAAGTTGGAGCTGTTATTTCTTGGGCACACCATCTCTGCCCAAGGGATAAAACCTGACCCTGTCAAAATCAAGGCAATCACTAGCATTCTTCCCCCACCAATGTCTTTCAGGTGTGTACCTTCCTGGGCATGGTTGCCTACGTGTGCAGGTTCATCCCTAATTGCGGGGGACTAATTGCGCCTCTCACTGAGCTCCCCAATACCAAACAGCGCTTCCATTGGACCCCCGCCAGAGATCAGGCCTTTGAGAGGTTGAAGAAAAGGCTCACAACCGCACCAGTACTGCAGTTTCCCAATTGAAACCATCAATACAAACTTGAGACTGATGCCTCTGACAGAGCCATAGGGGGTGTCATGCGGGTAGAAACTGATAAGGGTGTCTTTCTCCCTGTGGCATACAAATCCAGGAAGATCACTGACTCAGAACAATATTACCCAATTCATGACAAGTAGATAGCAGCAATTGTGCACTGCATTGAGAAGTGACGCTGTTACTTGGAAAGAGCCACCTTCTCACCCCATGTCTTGACAAACCAAAAGTTGCTCCATTACTTCAACACACAGTCCCACTTAACACGCTGCCAGGCAGGCTGGGTCAAGCGCCTATCCCCCTACCATCTGCGCATTGAGTACAAGCCTGGGAAGGGGCTTGTCACGGCAGACGCCCTCTCAAGGCTCTATGTAGCGTCCATCATTTGGGACAATGGCTTGGACCCAGATTGGCCGATGCTTTACCTCTGTCCTGAGTTAACCTGTTACAAAGGACTTAATTTGATAAGTTACTTCCAAGCTAAAGGACAACAAAGGTGAGTTCACCACTGATGCTGGCAATGTCTGCTGCCGGGCGGAGACAGGTGAAAAGATGCCCTATATTCCCACCACACAACAAGGCAACACCATACTACACTACCACTGTACTCTGGGTCATATCAGAGGATGTAACCTCTTCAGAATCATGAAATGTAAGGTTTGGTGGCTGTGTATGCACAAGACATCATGAATCTCCTCAAAACATGTGTGTTGTGTGAAAAGAATACATCTAAACCTGCACCCCCCAAGTCTGTCCCGCCCATTAAGGCCATGGAACCCTTTGAGCAGTGGGCCCTCAACATTGTCAGACCTCTCCCCAAAGACAGACTTGGTAAGAAATATATCATCACAGCTATTGATTACTTCACCTGCTGGCCAGTAGTGTGGGCAACCATCAACCACACTGCTTTACCATCACTTGCTTCATTAGCAAGGAAAATGTGGCCCGTTTTGAATAACCCAAACGCCTCATTACAGATGGGAGTCCTGAGCTTGTTGGACATGTCATAAAAGCGTACTGCGCTAAAAATGCCCTACAACAAATAGTCACAACTCTATACCACCCGCAAGCTAATGGACGGGTAGAGAAATTGAATGGCTCCCTGGTCCAGTTGATTGCCAAAATCTCACAGGAACATCCTAATACTGCATGGACTGAACACCTGCCCACTGCACTGCTCATTTTACAAGAAATAATCAACAGGGGCACTGGGTTCAGCCCCAGCACCTTGGTCTTTGGGAAACCTGATGGTTTGGCAGGAGTAGAACAAGGGAAATTGCAATCCACAGTTCCTGCAAAACCCCCCTTGTTGCCTATCCCTTCCCTGAGCCAGTGAAGCGCCAAGGCCCAAGACATTGAGCACAAGCAAATTGAGGGAGAGACAAGACACCTTGAGGCCAGATATGCTGTAGGTGACCCTGTTTATAACCTCAACCTCAACTCAGCCAAATTAAAACCCAGCCGCTTGGGTCCCTTCAAGATAGCTGCAGTCTATGACAACCACACCTATCAGCTGGAGGACACCCAAGGGAACACCAAAACGCTTCACCATAATTGCTTGCGCCCCTGCTGTGCTATCCCTACACAAAAGTTGTTTGTGCGGACCTTCCCAGATCTCCTGCAAACTCCAATCCTGGCGTCTGACAACAAACAGGGGGAAGGGGGGTGTTGCAACCAAGTTTCCAGACTTGCCTGCCAACATATCTCACAATACACAGGGGACACTTGATGAGCCGTCCCTTGACGTATCTAACAACATGAACCAATCTGATGGCAATGTCAAACTGTGGGCACTTTCTCCTAATTAGGAGCACTACCAATTTGACCTGCTAATTTCTCATGAGTTATTCCTTGGCTCCAATACTTACATGGAATATGCCACCATGCCACCCCCTTGTGGCCTGATGGCTTTCCCCATATAGTATTAATTGCAGTATTCTATAATAAACAATACCTTATTCTTATTATTCCTGTCCTTTCTATTGGACTGCTGTCTTCCCAATTCAAATGCTGAATCCTCATTGGTTCAGTTGCAACATAAAGGATGCTTTAGGTGACATTAACTTCAGCTGGATTGGCTTTTGATGATTTGGTAGAAGTGCGAACTGATCTGTTACATTGCAGTTGCTTAAAATGGGGGCAAAACCAAGCCTGAAATTAATCCAAATTGATCAGGGATTCTTCCCAGGTTGGAAAAGAAATCTGGGAGTCAACAGATGCCACCTGAGAGGGGTAAGCTAAGAAAAATCTTTTATCAATTGTGTATGCTAAATCATTTAGCAAATGCAGGGGTTAGCAGGGATTTGAGAGGGTTTCTTAGTGCAGTGGGGGAACATTGCCCTATCCCAATCCACAGGGGGAAGTAACTTTACAAAAAAACGCCACTCTCAACCCCCATCCTTCATCCCTAGTTGTGTTTAGTTCTCAATCAGTTAGGCACATATCATCTTCTATCCTGGTGCAGGCAAAGAAGATGTCTATTGCCAGAGCTGCAGAAAATTTGCAACCAGAAAAACTTCAGATGAGGAAAGGGCAAGATTGTCAAGGAGCTTAGAGATGACCACTCAAGGCAAAGAGTTCATAAGGATGAGTTCAAGAGACTGTTCAAGGACTGGTATTGCCCCCCAGGATGGTCTCTGGAGGTGATGCTTTCCTGATCATAAGAAAGATAATCAGTGTCATGGCCCATACCAGAGTCCAGCTGGACTCCTGCAGGAGAGGCGGGCCAGGCCTGGAAGGCCAAGTACACAATAGGCGCAATTCTGACCAGATAGTTGTCTGAAGTAGCTAGGAAACACCAACTCCCAGTATATGGCACACCCTGGTTGGCTATCCCCAATACTGTGATATAGACAAACCCTAAATTAATGAAGTCCTGGGCAGGAGGCACAGTTGGCAGGGGAGAAGTAGGAGAAATCTCCAGCATGGAGGGCAAAAAAATCACTCTTGGTGGCCAGGAGGGAGCAGATAGGTGAGGTTGTAAAGTGTAGTGGAGTTACAATTTTTTAAAAAGAATAGTTATATTGGTGCAAAAGTAGATAGTTCTTGCAAGAAAATAATGAGTCCTGAGCATAAAGTTGTTTATTTTTAATATGTCAACAGTGAGGAGGGCTTTACCTCACTACTTATACTTACTGGTAGTTTTGTGGCCTTTTGTGTCACCAGGGAACTGATGGCATCAAATTCAGTTGAACTTACAGTTTTCAATATAATTTGCATACTTGGACCAGGGAGTGGGTGCTCATTGGTTGGTATACCATTAAACTTTCTTGAACTTCAGCATGCTGAGGTGCCACAGCTATTTGTAGATCCCGCAAGCAATTGAGCGCCCAATTGTGCAATTAAATGATTGCACTCCCAATGTATCATTCCCTGATATTTGAGAGGCCTAAATTTGATAATAGAATAGAAGCCAGGGATTTGGGGCTTGTGTGACTATTAAATTCTGGGCCCTTTATTAGTCAAAAGGGGGGCTTTCTCACTCTGGGAGATACTTGGTAGGAGTTCCCAAGCTGTGGGGTTTTTTGCATCTAGGAAGGCCAGCTGATTTTCTGGGGCATTCTGGGCCCTGAAATCATCCCCTAAAATATTCAAGCTTGCAAAGCATGACTCTTTATTCCAAGACTTGTTTTCATTCAGCAGGGTAGTGGCATTCTCCAGGTTGGATTCTGGTTCCCAAGTATTCTCTTCATTGGGGTACCCTTTTCATTTGACCAGGAAGTGAGGTTTTTGGTATCAGAGTTTGTGTCCCAGAATGGCTTTGACTTTTTGTTCCAAGAAGCTTCCTATTTTGATGGGTGGGGGAGCTGTTCTATCTATCTGGTGCAGGAGAGAAGGTCCTTTCTTTTTTTATAACAGGGAGCGGTGGAATATGTCATGAATCTTCCATCCAGGGGGGCAGTTCTAGTTGGTAGGCTACAGTATCAATGCATTATAAGACCTTGTAAGGACCTGCTCATTGGGGGCTCAAGCTAGTTCAAGGGGCAGTGGTATTGATGTTCTTTGCACTGAGGTACACAAGGTCTCCTACTTCAATTGGGGGACCAGGGCTTTGTTTCTTGTCAGCAAAGTCCTTATATACTTGTACTGATCTTCTCAGGTTCTGGTCACATTCTTCTTGGCATGTGTGGATGTTGCTGACTCAGTCTTGTCCTTCTGGGTTGTTGTCTTCCTCTGTGGGAGAGGCGTCCCATGTGGGGTTGAATCAGTAGTTATCTTTGAAGGGGGACATACCAGTGGAGCTGTGGTCTTAGTTGTTGTACACAAACTGAGCCATTGGTAGGTGTGTTACCCAATTGTTCTGTTCCAAGTTAACATAGCATTGTAATTACTGTTTGAGGACTTGGTTTACTATCTTGGTCTGTCTGTTGCTCTGGAGGTGATATGCAGTAGACAGCAATCTTTTTATTCCCAAGTTCTTTAGTATTTGGGACCAAAATTTGGAGGTAAATTGTGGTTCTCTGTCTGAGACCACTTCTTGTGAAAGTCTGTGGTTCATGAATACTTGGTTTTGGAATAGGGTGGCAGTTTCTTTTGCTTTTACTTTGGTTGTTGTTGGAATGAAGTGAACCATTTTGGTGAAACAATTGACAATTACAAGGACAGCATTGAATCCTTTTGAATTAGGTAGCTCCACAATATAGTCCATAGATACTGACTTCCAAGGGCCTTCTTCAATCTGAAAGGGTTGTAGTAATTTTTCTGGCTTTCCTTTCTTAGGCTTGGTACATCCGCATGTCTCGCAACCACTGAGGTATTCTTCTATCTCTGGCTTCATCCTGGGCTACATGTAGGTTATCTGAATCCATTTGAAAGTCTTTGTACACCCAGGGTGTCCTGACATGGGGGAGTCATTGTGAGAGAGGGGGGTAAAATAACTAAGTTTGGCTCCCATCCTGGTGAAACAAACCACCAGGATGCCATCCAGTGCAGAACTGGGATGGCTGCTTGGAGGGGGGACCACAGGGAGGACACCAGGGACAACTGAGGGAAGTAGGCGTTCAGAACTATCAGTATCAGGCCAGTGAGCAACCAAGGGGTGCAGGTAGGGGCGGGGGAGGACACCTTGGAGGATCTGGGGGGTACTGTATGTCTCTGGACCACATTGGGGAGGGGAGGCATGGGAGGCACTGCTTCTTCAGAAACGGGTGAAGTATGATCCACAGTGTCCAAGTCCAAATCATCACACGTCAGGCTCTTGACCACAGCCTCTCCAGAGAAGAGAAGACCTCTGGGGAGGTCCCAGAGACTAGCAGGGTCTCTACCTACCAGACGGGCTGACAAAGAGATTTTCCCCCACAAATCAGGGGAGGTGGACCACAGAAGCAACAAGAACAGAGCCAAGGAAAATACCACAAATTTAAGAGCTGGGAGTATCATAGGAATATTCCTCAAAAAATTTGGAGTAGGAAAGTATATTTTTCTGACAAAAAAATAGGCAGAACAGGGGCTGACAGAGTATACTTAGCAAAATAGAGCCAAACTGGAATAGAACGGGTCCAGAGAGCTTTACAATGGTTGTGAGAGGCTTGGCAAGAACAGCAAGCAAGAGCGGGTTCAAAATCAATGATTTTAATAGGAAATTCAAAATAATAATAGGAATTATAAAGAAAATCAATTGAAAATTTGAGTTTTGAACTCTGTTTTCAAAAACAAGAACGGGAAAGACAACTACTAGATGAATCAACACTAGTATAGGGACCCAGAAGAGAAGCCAGGTTCAAAACCGGCTGGCAGAAGGTAAGCTTGGAACAGAAACAAACACCACAATCTTTAGGCTGTAGGAACTCAAAACTGGGTTCCAAACAACAACAATTTTAAAAATAAAGTGCATATGGCTCCAAATTTTAATATTATTGGAAAATAGACAAGCAGGGGACTAGAAGTCCCCTTGCTTGCATAAAAGGGATGGGCTGCAAATAAGATGGGTCACATGACAGTGGAACTAAATCCAATTGGCTGGAGGCAAAACTCTGCTAGGCAGGGGCAGGGAGACTGGAGGGTTTCATTCCAATTTCCGCAGTCAGATCTGATTGGCTGGAAGAGGTACTGGTCATTTGGTATTCACTTGGGTTGCTTAGTGTTGATGTGGCAACCTCTGATTGGCCAGCTCTAATGGTTTTTAGAAGTGGGCAATACCAAGCTAATAAGTAGCCTAAATTAACCAGTATTTCTTCCCAGGGGGGAGCAACCAAAGGCAGAGGTTCTGCAGGGTAGGCCAGCACAAACCTCTCATCTACTGTGTGAGCTAAATCATTTAAGAAATGAAGGGGTTTGGCGGGCGTTTTAGAACCTTTCTTGGTACAACAAGGGAAAATTACGCAATCCAAAGCCAGAGGTGGCAGTGAATTTACAGTTGTGGTATTCCTTCAGTATCTCTAAGCACAGTGGGCCTTCTGGTACTTAGGTGCGCCTATGTAACTTCAGGGTTTTTCCATGTAAGGAGTAACATGTTTGGTAGTATTGACTGTTGATATCTTTCTTTAAGTATTCCATGATAGAAATGCAGTGCTGTTCTATGGTCTGAGCTAGTTGGATTTCTTCTCTTCTACTGGCTAGTCCCATGAATAGGAGCATTGGCTCAATCATGTTTGGAGATAGCAATAATTTAGTGTTTAATTTTTTAATCTCTTTGGCGCTAGGAAAAAGGTATGCTCTTTGGCTTAGGGCATCAGGTACAATGTTATTCTTGCCAGGTTTATAGCTAATTGATAAGTTGTAATCTTCTAGGATTAGGGCCCATCTATCTTGGCGCTGATTTAGTTGTTGTGGTTTGAAGAATTATGTCAGGTTCTTGTGATTGGTCATGATTCTCATTAGGTGGTTAGCGTCACACAAGCATCTTCTTCAATTTTTCAAGGACTGGATGATAGTAAGCATCTCTTTATTGTAGATGGGGTAGTTCAACTCAGGCAGAGTGAACTTCCTTGAGTAGTAAGCTACAGGGTGCAGCTTACTATCATGCCCCTCCTGAAGCAACACCCCCGTGACAGTCCACATTTTTGGTGGTTTGCAAGCAGGGCTTATGTTGGCCAAGTAAAAGTTTAGAGATTTTTGTTGAAGAAGTAGCTGTAGGGATAGTTTGAGCAGTTGGAGACTGAAATGAGCTGGCTGAAGGATCAGAAGATGATGATGAAGAACTGGTGGTCCGGAAAAATGAGCCAAGATTTTGCCAAATTAATTTGCCAAGGTGGTAAATTGTGGAATATTTTGCCTTGGTTTAGTAGTAAAATAAAGAAGGAATGTGGATATAAGTGTGGGTAAGGGATTTATTTAATGAGTTCCTAGGATAGATAAAGGTATGTTGCTATGAGAGCTAGATACAAAGTTGTTTTGGCAGGAAGTTTTCCTTGGATTTTACTACATTTTTAAATATATGGGGGAAACGTTGAAGAGGTCCAAAAAGAACAATTTAAATAGTAGAATACTATTTAAATTGGTTCAGGTTGAATTCAGGGAAGACTGGTGCTGGAACAATGGACCAGTTAACACTTTGGTGTACAAAGAGTTGTCAATTTGAGCAGTTTGATCTGTAGAAAAATTTTTTCTAGTTGGATTGCAGTGGAACTTCAGAAATGGTCTATTTCTGCGCTCTGTATTAATTGGTTGATTTCTGGAAAGTTTCCTGATGAATATGATTGGTTGGAAGCCAAAAGCTTAAAGTATAAGTGAGGAAATAGTGAATTAATACTTTAAGCTTTTGAGAAAGTAAGTATGTAAGCTTAAGTTATTATAGAAAAAATTGAGCAGCAATGGTTTAAGCTTGTGAAGAAAGCCATTTCAAAGGCGGAACCGTTGGGAAAAGGACACTATAAGAAGGTAGCTAGCTGGAAAGTTACAGGGTCTTTCCAAGTCTTTTGAGTCTTTGACAGATCTTTTAAGTTTCTGCCAAAAGGTTCTTGGAAGTCTTTTGATCCCCAGCAGGAGCTTGGTTGGACTTATACACGTGGAATAACAAGGCCACTAGAGCTATAAATAGAGCTGAAGCCCAAGATAACGGAGCAGGAGCCCAAGAATAAGGAGCTGGATCCCAAGTGCAGCGCAGTGGTCTAATTTTAAGGAGCAGAAGTCCAAGTTTAAAGCGCAGAAGTCCAAGACTAAGGTGCGGGAGTCCAAGACCAAGTACAAGGAGTCCAAGATATTGTTGGAGGACTCCAATTATTGACAAACCCATATTGTTTCTTTGACCCACTGGGCCATATACCAGAAGATTTTCTAAGGGGATCTTCCTTCTGAGAGTGAATAAAAGCCCATTTCAACCCCTATACATATTTCTGAGATACACTTTCCCTTACTAGAGAATGACAACCCCATCCAGCCAGTCCCTGGCTACAATCCAGGACACGCTTTGGGGACTGGTGGACAGGAACCCCACAACCCCCCCCAATGCAAAGTCAGAGGTGTCTGTTTCCACAATGAAGGACTTATCATAAACTGGCATTGCCAAGACAGGGGCAGAAAAAAGGCGTTATTGAGCAACTCAAAGGCGAATTTGGCAGCGTCATTCCACACAAAGGGGTGTTTCTCAGAGGTAAGGCAGGTCAAAGGCAAGCAGATTGATGAAAAATTTTGAAAAAATCCCCAGAAGAAGTTTGCCAAGCCCAGGAAACTTCTGAACTCCTTGAAGTTCTTAGGTTCAGGCCATGATGTCATGGCCTCTATTTTTTTGGGTGTCATTGCAAAACCTCCTTCCAGTCAATTGTAGCCCAAGAAATCTACTTCCTCTTGGAAGAATTTACATTTCTGGAGTTTAACAAAGAGTCTGTGTTCCTTGAAGCGTTGTAGGACAGCTTGAAGGTGTTCAACGTGTTCTTCAGGGGTGCAGCTGTAGATGAGGATGTCATCTAAGTAGTCTACACAGCACTGATCCTTGAGTTCTCAAAAGACCACGTCCACCATAGTTTGAAAGATGCTGGGTGTGTTTCACAGCCCAAATGGCATAACCAAGTACTTTTAAAGACCTTGTCTAGTCTTGAAAGCAGTCTTCCATTTGTTGCCAGGCCTGATCCAGATCTGGTTAAAGGCATCCCTTAAATCAACCTTTGATAAGAGGTTGGCTCCTGAAAGGTCTTCAGCATTAGGTTCAGAGTATTTGTTCTTCACAGTGATTCTGTTTAGGTCCTGGTAATTGACACAAGGACGTAGGTTTCAGCCCTTCATTTTAACAAACAGTAGGTGGGATGAGCAAGGAGATTTGGAGACACATATATATCCCTTCTTCAACATCTTGTCCAAGTACTCTCTTAAGGCGGCTTTTTCCTTCATGTTACAGCTGTAGAAAGGCCCATGTTTAGGTTGTGTTTTGGGAAGGAGGTCAATAGTGTGGTCAAACTGGCTGTGTTTAGGCAAGGTGATAGCTTCTTCTTCTGAGAAGACAGACTCCCAAGGCTTCAAACATTTTGGGATCTTGGCTTTGCAGGATTCCATGGTGATATTGTTTAGCTCAGGGGTCTGCTGAGGGTTCAAGCAGGGAACCTCTAAGGTTTGGCTCTCATGAGTGACCGTCACCTGATGGTTCTTATAGTCCAAGTTCAATTGATGGTTAACCCATCATTCAAAACCTATCACTACAGGTTTGGGAAGCTTCTCCATGACGTGGAATCTGGTGGACAGGAGTTTCCCATTTAGCTTCAGGGAGACAGACCTGTTGCATTTGTGGGACAGGTCTGTTGTCTTGTTGCCCAAGGTTATCATTCAGGAGTTTCCCTGGATTGGTACACCCAGTTTCTCAGCTATACTATGTTCCATGTAGTTGAGGGTCACCCCACTGTCTAGAAGGGCTACAGTGTTCACCTCATGGTCATGGTAACATAAAGTAGTGTCAATGATAGGGTAGGACTGGGAAGCCTTTTTTATTGCTGAAATGGTTGCTCCTTGGGTTCTGTTGGAGCAGCTAGTGCAATCCTTGGATAAGTGGCCACTCTGGTGGCCATAGAAGCATATCCCACTTCTGAAGTGTTGTTGGTACTCTTTGGGGGACATGTTCAAACAGGGCCTACTTGCACCAGAGGTTTGGTTGTTCTGGGGTTGCCCAGTGTGATATCCTTGTGGTTGGATAAAGTCCATGCCTTGGCAATTGCCAGAAGCTTGTCTTTGGGGAGGTTGCATTGGTGGTGTCTTGTTAGGATGAAGTGGTGTGAGTTCAGACTGTTTCTGAAATGCAGGCCTGATATGTTGTCAGGTATCTTGGCGGCCTCTATAAGCGTAAGAATTGTTGTATGTAGGTCTCCAGGTTGTCCCTTCCTTGGGTCAGGCGTATGAGCTCCATGTAGGCTTGGATCTTGGCCCCAGTGGGGGTAATTGCAGAGTTCATTCTCTCCAGGAATTGGTTGTAGGAGAGTATGAGGTATGGGTCTTCCTCAAGGCTGGTCAGGAAGGTTTCTCTGGCATCATCCTTTAAATGAGCAGCCACCATCATAAACTTCTGAGCGTTGTCTCTGAAGCTCTTGGGTTGGGCACAGAACAGGGCATTGATCATGATTATTACTTTTCTGAAACCAGACAAGTCCATAATTTGGCAGGTCAGGAAAGGTTGTAGGGGTAGCAGCATTTTAGTTCAAGGTGGATATGGTCACAGTCTGGACTTGGGATGGCTTAGCAACAATTTCTTCTTGGCTTTTGTTTATTTCATGTTTCTTGGGCATATAGTGTCTTGGGTAGTAAGCTGAGGTCAAAATTAAAAGCATACAATATGCCCCTATAATCAAGAAGAATAGGAGCCCAGTGTTACTAGTTTTAATAAGGTTGAAATACTGTCATGGTCCATACTAGAGTCCAGATGGACTCCCACAGGGGAGCCAGGCCAGGCCTGGAAGGCCAAGTACACAATAGTTGCAATTCTGACCAGATATTTAACTGTAGTAGCTAGAGAATGCCAACTCCCAGTATGGGGTACAACCTGGTTGACCAGCCCCAATAATGTGATATAGACAAACCCAAACTTAATGAAGTCTTGGGCAGGAGGCACAGTTGGCAGGGAAGAAGTAGGGGAAATCTCCAGCATGGAGGGCAAAAGGATCACTCTTGGTGGCCAGGAGGGAGCAGATAGGTGAGGTTGTAAAGTGTAGTGGAGTTACAAATAAATTTTAAACAGAATAGTTATATTGGTGCAAAAGTAGATAGTTCTTGCAAGAAAATAATGAGTCCTGAGCATAAAGTTGTTTATTTTTAATATGTCAACAGTAAGGAGGGCTTTATCTCACTACTTATACTTACTGGTAGTTTTCTGGTCTTTTGTGCCACCAGGGAACTGATGGGATCAAATTCAGTTTTTCTTACAATTTTCAATAGAATTTGCATACTTGGGCCAGGGGGTGGGTGCTCATTGGTTGTTATAACATTAACCTTTCTTAAACTACAGCATGCCAAGGTGCCACAGCTATTTATAGATCCTGCAAGCAATTGAGCGCCCAATTGCGCAATTAAATGATTGCACTCCCAATGTATCATTTCCTGATAGTTGAGAGGCCCAAATTTGATAATAGAATCAAAGCCAGGGATTCAAGGCTTGTGTGCCTCTCAAAACCCAGGCCATTTTTTAGTTAAAAGGGTTTTTTTTGCTCTGGGGGATACTTGGTAAAGGTTCCCAAGCTGTGGGGTTTTTTGCATCTAGGAAGACCAGCTGATTTTCCAGGGAATTCTGGGCCCTGACACTCAAGGAGTTTGCATCCATGCAATCCAAGTACAAGCCCCAACCCAAGAGGTTTCCCCATCTGGAGAATGACAATCACATCCAGTCTGTTACAAAAGTAACATATTCAAAGCCCCAGGCGGGAATCAAACCTGCTCCTAGCCACCAGGCAGGGCTAGCAAGCAGGGAAGATTCACCTGCACCTGAATTTTTGCTTTTTGAAGCAAATCCAGGTATGGGAACCATTCCTGCCCTGGTGGTAGCTGTGGGGCCTGTTCTGGGCCCCAAAAGCTATGTCCAAGCCTTGGTGGGTTTAGCTGGGCCTGGGCAGGCTAATTTTAGCTGCCCAGTAAACCCAGTTCAAGCTCACCCTCCATTAAGTAATTTATGGGTCCCAATTGGGAACTCCTTTTTAATCAAGTTCCTTGGCCTCAGGAAAGCCTGTTAAGCCAGTCCAAAAAAGGTGATCAAATTGGGAAAACCCTATAACCCCAGAAGCCAAACATGCCAGAACCAATTACCATCCAAGCCAAGATGGACCACCAAAAAGCCAAACAACTAATCCTGAAAACCCCAAAAATGACCATGAAGCAGCCAATCAAACAGCAGAACCTTAGATGTCAAGACTTGTCACCCAGATAGCACCAGAAAAATGCCCAGAGGCACTGGCGTGTGAGTAATTATATAAATCAGAAGTACCTGAAAAAGTTCTGTATTGTCATCCTTACCAATAAAGTTGGTATGAACCTTTGGTTCATCAATCTGTTTCCATACTTATTTTTGATACTCTTTCATCTGCAATCACCAAAGCACCAGTACCCATCCTCAGGGATTGATAGCCAAGCATCAGTTGACAAAACCAAATCCTTTGACCACTACTATCCACCCAATGCTCCATTTGGCCCTACACATTTCACCAAGTATTCCTCAAGTCCTGACCATAAGCCCTGGACCTTGGAATACTTGCAGTGGTATATCCGCCCAAACGCACCCATGAAACCCTATCAAATTGTCTGTGACAGCAAGGCAATCAGCATCTACCCATTAATCTTCAACAGGAAGTACATGTGACGGATCTAAGGAATTTATGCTTGCTTCTTCATTATCCTGGTCTGAATCTTTTACGGTTTGACATGGAATCCTTTATGTAAGCTTCAATGAGCTTGGATTCTGGGCAAGCAATCTTGGCATCAAACTTGTTGCCATCTGGTGATCAATTACACGTTTTTCACTTCCCATAGTCTTAGCTGCATGCATCTCTTTACTTCTATGGTAGTCTTTCAGTTAAAAGCCAAAAAACACAAAGCATAAAAGGATTGAGGGGAAAGCAACCATTGTCACACATAAGTATCATTTTTACTAATTATTATCATGTTTCCATTATTTACCAATCAGGGTACATTTGGCTGAAAACCCCTCCAGTTCTGGAATCACACTCAAATTCCTATCACGTGTTTATGACATAACTGTGTCATCCTATCCAGGTCTTTACCAAAAAGATCTTCACACTCTTAACTTATAAGAATGTGCCCCAATACATTCCAGAATTACCTGATTCCTTCAGTGGAAATGTATTGCTTTGGCTTGAGGCATTGTGGACTTCTGGCGCCAAACCCCTGTGGAATAACCGTATTCCTGATCCAAGCTATCCTTGTTCTAACTGGGAACCAGATGATCAATCCTGAATATATATACAGCATTGTCTATAGTTAGCTGTTTTTTTTGCATTTAATGGTTTTTTGTGTTAAAACCCCATTAAAACTCTTTGAAACTCAAACCAGGAGCCACTGTGGTGCCCAGAAACTTTTCCAGGAGGCGCCCCAGTACCCCAGCACCTGAAACATTTACTTTCTGGCGCCTCAGTGCTTTACAAATCAATAGGCGGCGCTTTTTAGCCTAATTAATTTTCCAAAACAGCACTTTTAACCCAAAATTTGGGGGTTTAATTTTGGCTAACTTAACCATACTTCTTGACACAGTCAAGGCACTTAAACAATATAATTAAATCCTGATTAATTATATTCCTGGCATATATTAATTAATCTCCCTAGTTAATGAATCTGTTTAAAGACAACAAGTCTTTACTTGACATAGTCAAGTCTATTTTGGCCCTATGATTAAATCCTCATTAATCATATTCAAGGGTATCAATTAATTAATCTTCCCAGTTAATCAACTGGTTTGAGACACCTAGTCTCATAATTTAAATTGTTCAGATTATTTATTAATGCCCTCAATTAGTACAGCCAAATTGGTTCCTGGGTATCAATTAACCTCCATGGTTAATTAGACGTTTTGAGACCCCTAGTCTCATAATCTGAATTGTTCATATATTCATTTTGACCCTCAATTAGTACATCCTAATTGATTCCTGGGTAATTCATTACTACACTGGAAAGTCTCTCCAAGTCCAATCATATTGCTTTGAATTTCAAACTATGAAATTCATCACAATTTGTCCTCTTTTTTAAACCACAGCCCAATGTGACTGTAGTACAGTCATATTAAAGCAATCCTGCTGCCTACCTGGTCCCCATGGAACCACCCCCAACACCCAAACC